>VZQC01005254.1:447121-465806 GCA_009823505.1 Rhizomys pruinosus
TTTTTTTTTTTTTTTTGTCTTTTTGAGACAGGGTCTCCCTGTAGCCCCAGCTGTCCTGGAACTCGCTCTGTAGATAGGCTGGCCTCCAACTCACAAAGATCCGCTTGCCTCTTCCAAGTACTAGGATTAAAGGCGTGCACCACCACACTGGGCTATTTCTGTACTTTGTATCTTGGTGAAAATGTGATGCAAATTTGTCCACGCCCATACACAACACACCACCAATAGGGAGCCCAGTTGTAACCGATGGAATGATGGTAACAAATGTGCCACTCTGGTGGTTAGGGTGGGAGTTGCTGCTCTTGCAGTGGGCCAGGAGCACAAAGGAAATCTTTTCTCAGGAACCCCAAACTACTCTCTTAAAGAGAGAGAGAGAGAGAGAGAGAGAGAGAGAGAGAGAGAGAGAGAGAGAGAAAGAGAGTGCTGGGTGTGATGGCACATACCTTTAATCCCAGCACTTGGGAGGCAGAAGCAGCCTCCTTGAGACTGGAGCCAGCCTGGTCTACATAGCAAGTTCCAGGCCAGAAAGACCAAAAAAAAAAAAAGAGAGAGAGAGAAAGCCAGCTTCAGCTTGGCTTCCGGGCTGGAGAGATGGCCTGGCAGTTGGGAGCGCCAACTGCCCTTGCAGAGGACACGGGTTCGATACCCCTCACCCACATGGTGGCTGAGAACCGTCTTTAACTGCAGTTCCAGGGGAATTTTGATGCCCTCTTCTGACCTCCGCGGCATTGCACGATGCCAGTGTACAGACCTGCATGCAGACAGTGCATTCATACACATACAGAAATAAAATTAAAAAAAAAATCCCGAACTAAGCTAGTCCAACTCAGGAATTTCAAGCTTTCTGGACCAGAGAAAAAGGTCAGGAGTGTGAGGTGTCTGAATTGTCAGGGATGAGTGGAGGATGCTGCAGTGAGGCAGCAGGACACCGCAGGCCCAAGCCCTTGCCGGTGCCCAGCCTCTGCCCTGTTCCCTCTGCCTGCCTTCCCACAGCATGCCGGGTTCTTTTCCTATCCCAGTCCTAAATTCCCAGGCAAGGAGACACCGGTGGCCCTGAACCTTGTGGTACCCAGCCCAAACCTAGGCTGGCCACGGGAGTGGAGGTTGGAGCCAGGGCTGGGACCCGAGGAAGTGAACGCCTGTACGGTGTGGGAGGCTGGAGGTGTGGGGGCACCGGTGGCTTTCGGTGGGGTCTAGTTCTGTAGGAATGGCAGGTTAGCTGCCTGCAGAGCTCTGCCGCACATTGCGGGCTTGCTGCCCGCATTGTATTGTTCCCTCCCTTCTCTTTTATGACCTCTGCGCCAGCGCCAGCGGTTGGCTGCCGCCTCTAGCTTAGCTCACTCTTTTCTTTTTTTTTTTTTAGCTCACTCTTAAGAAACCGCAAAGAAAAAAATCTCTCTCTCTCTCTCTCTCTCTCTCTCTCTCTCTCTCTCCNCTCTCCCCCTCCCCCTCCCTCTCCCTCTCCCCCTCTCTTCCTCCCTTTCCCTCTCCCCCCTCTTTCCCTCTCTCCCTCCTCCTTCCCTGCTCCCCCTTGACCCCTGTCTCTGGCAAGAGGACCCCAAGGTGCCAGCATCTTATCAGGCAGAGGGGCAGACTAGCGTTGCTGTTCTTTCCTCGGCCTCCAAGCCAACACCATCTCCTCCCCCCACCTTACCTGCCCCACCCCCATCCCTCCTCCTACGTGTTCTGGAAGGAAAGGATTTCCCGACAGTGGCTCCAAGGCAGGAAAACTCTCATCTGACCTTGCATAATTCGCTAGAAAGTGGAGCTCAAGGAGGGGGTGGGGAGAGCCTTGGGCACCTCCTGCCTCCGCCTCTTTGGAGAAGCACCCTTCACTTCCCGGACTGCAGTGGCTTTCCTTCCCTGTGTGTTTGCAGTTGGTGATAATCAAAACCCAGGGACACTTGGGGGGGGGGGTACAGGACACCCCCACACCCCAACGCACCCCTGCCTTCCATGAGAAAGGGCCTTGTTTCCCTTCACACCAACTGCCACCATCCTTCAGGCAGGCCTAGGAATTCATTTTGCACATTTACAACCTGAGCAGCCACAGACAGATGGAGGAAAGGTGGCAACCCTGGAAGGCTAGACTTTTCACACTCACACAAAACCCTGATCGCTGGTGGACTGGATTTTTCAAACATACACACACACACACACACAAACACACACACACACACACACACACACACACCCCTAAGGCAAACATCCAGAACTGGTAGGCCAGAGATTCCTGCCCAGCCTGGCCTGGGTGTGGGGCTCTCATTGGAGATGTTTGAAGATCCAAGTCAGGCAGGGCTCACCCTGCTTCTGTGGTGTCAGTCAGAAAACTCATGTATTTTTATTGTACTCTGGAGAGAACTAAAGAGCACTGGGGAGGTAAAAAACTGGGGCCTCGGAGATGGGGGAAATGTATTGCATTTCCTGTGCATTATGTAATCATGTAAAGAAAATTAGACACAGGAAATGTGTTAAATATCGAGTGTGTGTATAAACTTCTTTTTCTTTTGTTTTTGGGAGACAGAGTTTGGTGGTGTAGCTCAGGTAAAAAAAAAAGATTTATTTATTTATTATTTATTTATTTATTTATTTCTGAGGCAAAGTCTCACTATGTACTCTTGGTTGACTTGGAACTTACTTTGTAGACCAGGTTGACCTCAAACTCATACAGATCTGCCTGCTGAGTGTTGGGATTGAAGGCAAATGCCACTATGCCCAGCCTTAGTTTATTATTTTTAATTATGTGTATGTGTCTGTCTGTCTGAGGGTATATGCATATGAGCTCAGATGCCCACGGAGGCTAGAAGAGTGCCTCAGATCCCCTGGAGCTGGAGTAGGTGCTAGGATTGGAACTCCAGTCCTCTAAGAGCAGTGAGTGTTCTTTTTTTTTTTTTGTTTGTTTGTTTTTTGGTCTTTTCAAGACAGGGTCTCCCTGTAGCCCCAGCTGTCCTGGAACTCACTCTGTAGACCAGGCTGGCCTTGAACTCACAAAGATCCGCCTGCCTCTGCCTCCTGAGTGCTAGGATTAAAGGCGTGCGCCACCACGCCCAGCTAGCAGTGAGTGTTCTTAAGCATTGAGCCATCTCTTTAGCTGCCATCTCCCTTTTTAAGCCATTTGAGTTTTTTTTATTTTTTATTTTTATTTTAAAACAGGGGCTGGAGAGATGGCCTAGCGGTTAAGAGCGCCGACTGCTCTTGCAGAGGACCTGGGTTTGATCCCCAGGACCCACATGGCAGCTGAGAACCGTCTTTAACTCCAGTTCCAGGGGAATCTGACGCCCCCTTCTGACCTCCACAGCATTGCATGACACGGGTACACAAACCTACATGCAGATAGTACACTCATACACATAAAAAATAAAAATTTTTTAAAAAGTAAAAAAAAAATTTTAAACATACACAAAAGCTCCACCTTATCTTTTGAGGGGTCTGTCACTGAACCTAGACAAGCTGGCCAGTGAGCCTCAGAGATCCTCTGGGGTCCACTTTCCCAGACTGGGATTGTAGATATATACCACCACACCTGACTTTTTATGTGGTTCTGGGGATCAAACTCAGGTCCTCATACTTTTGAGCCACTCACTCACTAGACCAACTGAGCTATAGCCCCAACCCAGTTTTGACTGGGATGCCTCTGGGAGGTGCAGGACAGCCTCACTGAGCCTGGGGGTGGCTACCACTGAGGACCCAGGGGCCCCCTCTAAGGATAGCCACACACTGAGCAACCAGCCGGAGAAGCCTGGGGAAAAAAATTTTTTTTTTTTTTGGTGTTTTTGAGACAGGGTCTTCCTGTAGCCCCAGCTGGCCTGGAACTAGCCCTGTAGACCAGACTGGCCTTGAACTCACAGAGACCCGCCTGCCTCTGCCTCCCAAGTGCTGGGATTAAAGGCTTGCACCACCATGCTCAGCTTAAAGATGGTTTTTAGCTGCCATGTGGGTGCTGGGAATCGAACCCAGATCCTCTGCAAGAGCAGTCTGTGCTCTTAACCAGTGAGCCATCTCTCTAGGCCTGGAAAAAAAAATTTTTTTAAGTGGACAGCAGCCAGGCACCGTGGTGCATGCCTTTAGTCCCAGCACTCGGGAGGCAGACGCAGGCTGATCTCTCTGAGATTGAAGCCAGTCTGGTCTACATAGTGAGTTCCAGGCCAACTAGGGCTACAAGAACACCCTGTCTCAAAAAGACCAAAAAAAACTAACTTTATTATTTTTATTTTATGTGTATGAGTATTTTGCCAGCATTTATGTTAGTGCACCCATGCCTACAGATGCCAGAAAAGAGTGTCAGATCCCCTGGAATTAGAGTTACAGTTAGCTGCCATGTGGGTGCTGGGACCCAAACCCAGGTCCTCTACAAGAGCAGCCAGTGCTGTTAACCACTGAGCCATCTTTCTATGTCACCCCCCCCCCCGCCTTTTTTTTCTCTTAAGATCGGTCTCACTATATATCCTGGGTTGGTCTACAACTCTATGTAGATCAGGCTAGACTTAAATTCACAGAGATCTACCTATCTCTGCCTCTCCAGTACTGGGATTACAACCATGGGACCCCCCCTACACACACCCAGATTGTTTTTATTGTTGAGACAAAGTCTGTCACTGGCCTGGAACTCTAATTAGGACAGGCTGGCTGGCCTTTGAGCCCCATGGTTATACCTCTCCAGCAAAGAAACGGATTACAAATGCTTGCCAGGACAGCCAGGGTTTTTTGTTTTTGTTTTTGTTTTGGTTTTGGTTTTGGTTTTGGTATTTTTGAGACAGGGTCTCCCTTTAGTTTCAGCTGGCCTGCAGTTCACTATGTAGAACAGGCTGGCCTTGAACTCACAGAGATCTACCTGCCTCTGCCTCCTGAGTGCTGGGATTAAAGGCCTGTGCCACCACACCCAGCACTGTATTTAGGACTGGGCATAGTGGTATACGCCTTTAATCCTGCCACTGAGGAGGCAGAGGCAGGTGGATCTCTGGGAGTTCAAGCCCAGCCTGGTCTACATAGTGAGTCCCAGGACAGCTGGGGCTGCAGGGAGGTCCTGTCTCAAAAAAACAAAAACAAAAACAAAAACAATTTGTATTTATTGGGGCTGGAGAAATGGCTCAACAGTTAAGAGCACTGACTGCTCTTCCAGAGGACCAGAGTTCAGTTCTCAGCGCTCAGATCAAGCAGCTCACAAACACCTATAATTCCAGCTCCTAGGAATCCCACCCCAGGCCTCCAAGGCTACACACACACACACACACACACACACACACACACACACTCGCGCGTGCATATACACATGCAGAGGGCACAATCAATTTGGGGCAATGAACTTAGGTCACCCGGCCCTCTGGAACGTGCTGCATAGCCCAGGGTGCCCCCAAATTTGTAGCAGTCCTCGCATCTTATCTCCTAAGTGCTGAGGTTAGGGGCCTGAGCTTTTTTATTTATTTTTTTTTTCTTGGAGACACTTTCTCTATGCAGCTCAGGCTTCAAAGTCACAACACTCTTGTGTCTCCCTCCTGAGTGCTGCGTGAAAAATGTGCACCAGCCCGCCTGATTTGGAATGTACTATGAGGTAATGTGAATAGATTTGGATCCAAACCTATCTTTTCCTACCAGGCATTTCAAACTAAAGATGAAGGTCTGATTCACAGAAAGCATGTGCGCTTTGAGAACAGCCACCCCGCAGTTGGCTTGGACACCATGAAATCCCGCAGTGGCAGATGGCTAGACCTGATGCCAAGGAGATGCTGTTTCCTCACACCCGTGGAGGCCTTGGTTACCAGGCTACCTCACCCCATCACTCTATGGCCTCCCTTGGCTCCCCTGGGCCTTTGAATACCAGGAAGAACCTACTGACCCCCACAATTATGTGGACCCTCATCCACGATGGGAAAGGGTGCAGAGGGTATGCCTATAGTTGTCACTGCAGTCACTATCAATGGGGGACATAGGTAGACTCCACCTCATTGGGGAGACCTCTGAAGTAGTTCAAAGTGACTACTCCAGGGACGCTGTGCTGGAACTCTGATGACTGAAGGGGGCGTGGCGTTACCATCTTGGCTTCACGAAAACGACTGGTGAGCCAGAGTCACAGTATGCCTGTTTTCTTCTTCATATATTTGAAATATATACTTTGATTTTGATTTTAAATTAAAAGGAATGGTAATGATGATATCAAACAAGATCTTCCCACACAGTAGTATGATGTGATGGTAGCAGTCATACTTCAAACTCAAAAGGGAAATGGCTGCCTTCCCACAGCTCTAAATACAGCTCTAAAAAAAAAAAAATGAAGCTTAGCCAGTGCATGCCTTTAATCATAGCACTGGGGAGGCAGAGGCAGGTTGATCTCTGTGAGTTTAAGGTCACTGTGGTCAGGACACTGGGGCTACAGGGAGACCCTGTATCAAAAAGACTCCACCGCCCCCTCCCCCAAAATAATGAAGCTTAGGGCCAGCAAGATGGCTCAGTGGTTAAGAGCACTGACTGCTCTTGCAGAAGACTCGAATCTCAGAAGGTTCGAATCTCAGCACCACATTGTAGCTAACAATTGTCAATAACTCCAGTTCCAAGGGATCAGACATCCTCTTTTGAGCACCATACGCACTGCATGACAAAGATGCACTTACATATATGTAGGCAGTGCACTCCTACACATAAAATAAAAATAAGGTATTTTTTGAATTAAGTTTAGGTAAGCATAGCTGTTGTGAGTTGTAAGAGCTGTGTCATGTCTAGAAGTCGGCTCTTCACAGCTCTTCTCCAGACTCTAGCATTCTTTTTGTGTCCTCTTCGGCAACATTCCCTGAGTCGGAAGGGGTGTTATTATATATATATTTAGGTCTGAGCACTCAGTCTCTTATTCTCAGCACTTTGACCAGTTATGTTCCTCCCCATGGACTGCTGGCCACTGCAAAAAGAAGCTTTCTGACCAAGGTTTGAGAAGAGCCCAGGCTAGATGACCTCCAGCACCCCCCCCCCAATACTCAGGATCTACTCACAGAGGAGAGTTGCTGGGGGAGAGAATTGTTCAATCTCTCTCTCTCTCTCTCTCTCTCTCTCTCTCTCTCTCTCTCTCTCTCCTCCCTTCTTGTTTTGTTTGTTTGCAGTTGTTTTTTGAGACAGGGGTCTCAATATGGAGCCCTGGCTGGCCTGGAACTCACTATGCAGACTAGAGATCTGCCTGTCTCTGCCACCCAAGTGCTGGGATTAAAGGTTAAAGGCATGAACCACCTGGTCTGGTGGGAGACTTGTCTTTAGTTTTGTTTTATTTTGTTTTGTTTTGTTTTTGAGACAGGGTCTCTCTGTAGCCCCAGCTGGCCTGGAACTCACTATGAAGAAAAGGCCTTGAACTCACAGAGATCCTCCTGCCTCTGCCCCCCAAGTGCTGAGACTAAGGCATATGCCACCACACCCTGCTGAGAAAAGGATTCTTTTTTTTTTTTATTTATTTTTTTTTTTTCCTTTTTTTGGTATTTTTGAGGCAGGTTCTCCCTTTTAGTACCAGCTGTCCTGGAGCTTGCTCTGTAGACCAGGCTGGCCTTGAACTCACAGAGATCTGCCTGCCTCTGCCTCCCAAGTGCTGAGATTAAAGGTGTGTGTCACCACGCCCAGCTGAGAATCATTGTTCATTGAGAATGTGGCCACTGGTGAGTTTTCCAAGTTCTAGTGGATGGCCCCACATCTATACAATATGGGCAGGACTAACTGGACTTAAAAAAAAAAAAAAAAGAAGAAGAAGAAGGGGCCAGGCATAAAGACATTTGCTGCCAAGCCTGAAGACCCGAGTTCAATTCCCAGAACCCAAGTAATAGGAGAGAAACAACTCCTGAAAACTGTTCCCTGACCCCCACCTGCAAATGGTGACATGAGTGGCCACACACATGCACAAAGATATACAAAGTGGTTGTTTGTTTGTTTTGTGTTTTTTTTCTAATGAGGTTTAAGGCTGAGAGTGTAGCTCTCTAGTAGAGCACCAACCTAGCATTAGAAGGCCTTGGGCTCCATCCTCAGAACCAAAACACCAAAAGGAATTTTTTTCTTTTAATCGAAGTGTTTTTTCTTTTTAATTTTTATTTATTTTTGTATGTATATGAATGTACTGCTGCATGTAGGTCTGTGCACCCGTGTCGTGCAATGCCACGTAGGTCAGAAGAGGGTGTCGGATTCCCCTGGAACTGGAGTTCTCCTGGAATTGGAGCTACAGACGGTTCTTAGCCGCCATGTGGGTGCTGGGGATCAAACCCGGATCCTCTGCAAGAGCAGTCAGTGCTCTTAACCGCTAGGCTATCTCTCTAGCCCCCGAAGGGTTTCTTTTTTTAGGGGGAAGGTGGCACTGTTTGTGAGACAGACAGGGGTCTCATACAACCAGGTCGGCCTCTAACTCACTGTGTAGCCCAGACTGGCCTGGAATTCTCCATCCTTCTGCCTCAGTCTGCCGCCATCCTTCCAAACAAGGAAACATAGCAGGGTCCCCAACAGCTTGGACACAAACTGCCGACTTGGGCCTCATTCTGTTTTCTAGCAGGCCAAGGAGGGACTTGACAAAATGTAATTCCTTATATAGCACCCCCAAACATGGTTGGCTGCCCATCCGACAGCAGCTGAGTGGATACACAGGGTATCCCAGAGCCCTCCCCATAAATTGCCTGGCTAGATTGTCTAGCATGGTTTGAGGCCCCCAGGAAACAAATCCTCTCCACTGGGCCCGGCCTCCCAAGGGTTTGGAGACCACCTGTCAGGAGCCAGCCACCAAGGGCACTCCTCTCTTTGAGCAAAACTTCTTTTTTCTTTTTTAAAATTTATTTATTCAGTTACTATTAAGGGGTGGGTTTTGTTTTGGTTTGTTTTTTGGTTTGGGGTGGTTTTGTTTTGTTTTTAGACAGAGTCTCACTCTGCAGTACCGGTCAGCCTAGAGCTTACGAAGTAGACCAGGCTGGCTTTAACTCATAGGGCTCTTCCTGCCTCCTCCTCCTCCTTAGTGTGGAGATTAAAGGAGTGTCCCACCATGCGTGGCTATTTATTTGTGTGTGTGTGTGTGTGTGTGTGTGTGTGTGTGTGTGTACTACGTGTGTGCAGGAGCCCCTGGAGGCCAGTAGAAGGTATCAGATCCACTGGAACTGGACTTACAGGCAGTTGTTTAACCTCTACGTGGGTCCTAGGAATCAATCGAACCTGGGTCCTCTGCAAGAGCAGTAAGCTCTCTCAGCTGCTGAGCCAACTCTTCAGCCCCAAGCTTCACTTGTTAAATTCATTTTTGTTGTTGTTGTTGTTGTTTTCTTTTCGAGACGGTGTACTGCTCTCTGTCAGTCACAAGCCTCTTGTCTACCGTGCAACCCTCCCACTGCCCTTCCTCCCCCCTTGCTCTCCACATCTTCTCCAGGTCTCTCCACCATTAGGGCAGGCCTTGAATGTCAGTGAAAAGGCATAAGCACCTCAGAAGTTCCTGCTCAGTGTCTTCATGGTAGAGGCCAGCTTGCCCAGCCATCAGCTTGAATGGCTATCTGCCCACAGGTCTAGGTGAGCAGCACAGGGGGACTCTGGGCAGTTAGTGGGGTTCTTGATTCTTGATGGTCATCCTGGCCAACCAGGGTGTGTCAAAGGAGCCCTTCCTACCAGGAGGGCCAGGAAACTGGGCTGTGGATATCTATATATCTACTGAGGCTGGCTGAGCATATCTATCCTGTTGTTGCCTGTGACACTGGCCAGGAGCAGCTAATCCCTGAGGCTCAGGCAGGATGGGAGCTCCCTCTAGCCCATGGTGGCATCCCAGAGAGACTGCTGGGACTTTGGTGAGGAAAGCTTCATCCTGACTATGGGCAGAAGCAGAAGATAAAGCACTTGGGGTCTAGGGACGTGGCCCAGCTGGTAGAGTGCATGCCTAGCATGTACAAAGCCCTAAATGGCTTCCCCTGCCCTGCAAAAACCAGGTGTGGTGGTACATGCCTGTAATTCCAGCACTCAGGAGGCAGAGTCAGGAGAATTGCTAAGAGTTCAGGCTAGCCTGGTCTACAGAGTGAATTCCGGTCCATCCAGGACCTCATAGTGGGAAGCTGTCTCACAAACAAATAGGGTAGACAAGATGTCTCAGTGGGCAAAAAGGCCCTTGACACCAAGCCAGACCACCTGAGTTCAACCCCCCAGGATCCACAGGCTGGAAGAACAGTACCGAAGAATTTGGCAAGTTGGCCTCTGACCCCCACACACATGCCATGGCACATGTGTGGCCATATATATGCACACACATGCACACACACACACACACACACACACACAAATAAGTGGATAAATGTCAAGAAAAAAATCAACTAGGAAGAAGAAAAGGTTTTGGAGAGCTATGTTAGAGATGGCTACACAACAATATGAATGCATTTAATGCCACTGAACTATGCACCTAAAACTGATTAAAAGGGAAAATTTTATGAATGTGGATTAACCAGAATAAATTTTTATTTTAAATTTGTTAAAATTTGTGCTGGGTGTGGTGGCTCACACCTTTAATCCAGCACTTGGGAGGCAGAGGCAGGTGGATCTCTGTGAGTTCAAGGCCAGCCTGGTCTATAGAGCGAGCTCCAGGCCAGCTGGGACTAAAAGGGAGACCCTGTTTCAAAAATACCAAAAATAAATAAATAAATAAATAAATAAATAAAGATGTGCATCAAATTTTACAATTTAAAAGTGTTAAAAAAATAGAATCTTGCCAGGCGTACTCAGGAGGCAGAGGCAGGTAGATCTCTGTGAGTTCAAGGCCATCCTGGTCTACACAGTGAGTTCCAGGGCTATAGGGAGACCCTGTCTCAAAAAGAGCAACAACAAAATAGAATCTTTTCTGTCTATGTTTTTTGGTTTGGGTTTTGTTCATTTGTTTGGTTTGGGTTTTGGTGGTGGTGGTACTTCTGGGGATGGAACCCAGAGCCTCAATCATGACAGGCATGTTCAATCACAGAAGTATACTCCCAGCCCTCCCTCCACCATGTACTTTTCAATTTCAGGGTAGCTCCTCTCTTCAAGAAATGTATACTTTGGGGCTGGAGAGATGGCTCAGTGGTTAAGAGCATTGGCTGCTCTTGTAGAGTACCCAGGGTCAGTTCTGAGCATGCACATGGCAGCTAACAACTATCCATAACACCAGTTCCAGAGAATCTGATGCAATCTTCTGACCTCTGTGGGCACTGCATGTATGGTTACAGTTATACACATGCAGGTAAAATGCTCATAAAATAAAAATTAATTTTCCAAAAAGAAGAAAAGAAATATAGCCCTTGGGCCTACAAAGGTGGCTCAGGAGTTAAGAGCACCTACTGCTCTTGCAGAGGACCTGTGTTTGGTTCTAGCACCCACATAGCAGCTAATACCTGTCATTAACTCCAGTTCCAGGGTATCCCATTCTCTCTTTTTTTTTTGGCCTCTGGGGGCACCTGCATATAGGCGGAATATTAGTCACTTTTCTGTTGCTGTGATAAAACCACCATGACCAAGGGAACTTATAAAAGGAAGAGTTTATTTGAGCTTAATGATTGATGGTTCCAGGGAATTAGAGTCCATTGTGGCAGGAGGCATGGAGGCTGGGACTGGAAAAGAAAGCTAAGGTTCACATCTCCAACAAATACAAGAAGCAGAGAGAGAGAGCAACTGGAGACTAGCAAGGCTTGTTGAACTCTCTAAGCTCACCCCCAGTGATGTACTTCCTCCAGCATGGCCACACCTTCCAAGACCTACCAAAACAGCACCACAAACTGGGGACAAAATGGCTGAATACTTGAAGCCTATGGGGGACATTCTCATTCAAACCACCACAGGCACAGGCGGTATACTTACATGCAACCAGGCAAAACATTCATATGCATAAAATAAGAATAAATCAAAGCCGAGTATGGTGGCGCATGCCTTTAATCCTAGCACTTGGGAGGCAGAGGCAGGCGGATCTTTGTGAGTTCAAGGTCAGCCTGGTCTACAGAGTGAGTTCCANAAAAAAAAAAAAAAAAAAAAAAAAAAAAAAAAAAAAAAAAAAAAAAAAAAAAAAAGAATAAATCAAAATTTTTATTTTAAAAAAGAAACAAGAAATGCAGCCATGTAGCCCTTGAACTTGAGCTTGGGCTACCCTTGGTACTAGCCCCTGTGTGCGTGCAGTCCAGGCCTGGGTCTCACCAGGTGGTGAGTGTGTTTTCTGTTTCTGTTTTTGCTTGTTCTCCTGGAAGTCCATGACCTTCCCATGAACAGATGACCCTAGCTGGCCTGCTGTTGGGGGGATTGTACACCATGTAGAAGAAAGATGATCTGACTAGCTGAGGCTATCCCAGCCTGGCAGCAGGTGACAGAAGTGGGCATGACTCAAAGGCACTCGGTCTGTAGAACCAAGGAAGGCAGTTGTAGCTGGCACATTGAGTTGTGGAGTGCTGGGTTTCACAGAAAAAGCTCCTGGATTCAGAGTTCTGCTTCAGATAAATAAAGGTTCTGGAGGTGGCCACCCTAACCAAGCTTGAGCTCTGTTTTGTCACATGCTGAAGAGCTCTAGGGACACTGGGCCCTCATGGTTTTGGGGAAAACTAATTATTATTAATAATTTTGTTTCCTGTGTATGAGTGTATTGCCTACATGTGTGTAAGTCCACCCATGTCATGCAATGCCTGTGGAGGTCAGAAGAGAGTGTTGGATCCCCTGGAACTGCAGTTACAGATGGTTATTCGCTGCCATGTGGGTGCTGGGAATAGAACCTGAGTCCTCTGCAAGAGTAGTCAGGGTTCTTAACCACTGAGCCATCTCTCCAGCCCAGGAAAACTTTTTAAAGACTTAAGTGTTTGGGGGTGGGGCATAGTGGTGCATGCCTTTAGTCTCACCCCTAGGGAGGCAGAGGCAGGCAGATCTCTGTAAGTTCAAAGCCAGCCTGGTCTACATAATGAGTTCCAAGCCAGCTGGAGCTACAGGGAGACCCTGTCTCAAAAAGATTTTAAAACGACCATTTAAGTGCTTTCACTTGCGTGTGTGTGTGTGTGTGTGTGTGTGTGTGTGTGTGTGTGCCCCCAAAGAGGCCAGAAGGTCAGAAGGTATCATATCCCCTGGGGCTGGAGTTACAGGTGATTGTGATTTATGAGTTGCAATGTAGGTGCTGGGAGCCAAACCTGGGTCCTCTGCAAGAGCAGTATGCACTCTTTCCTGCTGAGTCATCCTTTCAGACCCAGGGGAAACTGTTGCTGGCAAGGATGCTGGAGAGGCCCAAGAGTTCTTGAGGAGTCCAGCCTTTCTGGTACTGGGATGTTAGAACCTAGTATGAGGGAATGTTGGTGAGTCAGAGGATTCCAAGCTCAGAACTTCTGGTCTGCTGGTCCGAGGTGTATGGAAAGACAGGCCAGGTAAAGCTGGCCCCCTGAGGCACAGGCGGAGGGCCCCAGGCATCCAGCACTGCCAGCCTTGTCTGCCCAGGAGTCAGCCTGCAGCCACACCCCCAGGCAGGCTGGTGGCCTGCCGTGCTTTGTCCTATGGGAGGGTCAGGTGCCAAGAGGGAGGCTAAATTCAGACAGTCTTGCTGGTTTGGAGCCTTCTGGCATTCAACACTAGCTGAGTTTTTAATAAACACAGCACTATTTTGGTGCTGGAAACCCATTTTTCACCATCTGGTATACCCTTATGCCTTATCCGTGTCTTCTTTCAGGACAACCTAACTGAAAAAAGCTGTCATAGCACCAGGCCCACCCTGTCACTGTGGATATCCCTGAACTTCAAAGGGATGAGGAGCTGCTCTTCAGTTGCATCTGCTTGACTTTGAGCAACAGATTAGTTTTTAAAAACCCTCATTAAAAAAAAAAAAAACAACTCATTTTATAAGTACCTATAAAGGTGTGGAGGCGCACACCTTTAATCCCAGCACTCAGGAGGCAGAGGCAGGCAAATCTCTGTAAGTTTCAAGCCAGCCTGGTCTACATAACGAGTTCCAGGCCAGTTGGGGCTACAGGGAGACCTTGTCTCTAAAAAGACGAAAAAAAAAAAAAAAAGGATCTATAGAACAAAAAAGCTAGCTTATGAGATACTGAACAAAAAATGAGGAGAGATGGCTCAGTGGTTAAGGGCACTGACTGCTCTTGCAGAGGACCTGGGTTCGATTCCCAGCACCCACATGACCGCTAAGAACCATATTAGGCCGGGCGTCATGGCACACACCTTTAATCCCAGCACTCTGGAGGCAGAAGCAGACAGATCTCTGTGAGTTCAAAACCACCCTCGTCTACATAGCAAGCTCCAGGCCAGCTGGGAATAAAGGGAGACCCTGTCTCAAAAAAATAAAAGACTAGAGAGGAAGAAAATGTATCCCTTCTGTCAGAGACAATGGTGAAATGGTGATCCAAAGCTGTCCTCCAAAGCAATTTATTTTTTAATTTATTATTATTATTATTGACAGGGTCTCTCTGTAGCCCCAGCTGGCCTGGAGCTCACTATGTAGATCAGGCTGGCCTTGAACTCACAGAGATCTGCCTGCCTCTGCTTCCCAAGTGCTGGGATCAAAGGCTTGTACTACCATGTCTGGCCCCTCTGCAATTTATGAGGAGGGCGACAATAAAAAGATGACAATGGCCTAACCAACAGAAAAATTAGCTTTGTTAGTGAAATGAACTTCATCAGTAAAAACAGTTCTCCTGCTGGGTGTGACAGTGAATACCTTTAATTCCAGTACTTGGAGACAGAGGCAGACTGATCTCTATGTGGTCTCCATAGCAAGTTCCAGGGCAGCTGGGGCTACAGAGAGTCCTGTCTGAAAAAAGACAAAAACAAATAAAACCAATTCTCCTTGAAAAAGCATTTTTTTGGGGGGGGGGTCTTTTCGAGACAGGGTCTCCCTATAGCTCCAGCTGTCCTGGAACTCACTCTGTAGAGGCTGGCCTTGAACTCACAAAGATCCACCTGCCTCTGCCTCCCAAGTGCTAGGATTAAAAGCATGAGCCACCACGCCTGGCTAGTGAAAAAGCTTTTAATAAATTTGTGTTAATTTGGGAACCTGAAGGGATGGCTCATTGGGTAAGAACACTGGCTGCTGTTGCAGAGGACCTGGGTTTGATTCCCAGCACTCACATGGAGGCTAAAAAATCATCTATAACTGCAGTTCTAGGGGATTTAATGTCCTGTTCTTACCTTCGTGGGAACTGCACGACATGGGTGCACTTACATGCAGGCAATACATTCATACACATAAAATAAGTAAGTAAATAATTTTTTAAAATTTTATTTATTTTTTATGTGTATGAATGTACTGTTTGCATGTAGGTTTGTGCACCCGTGTTGTGCAATGCTTCGGAGGTCAGAAGAGAGTGTCAGATTCCCCTGGAACTGGAGTTAAAGACAGTTCTCAGCCACCATGTGGGTGCTAGGGATCGAACCCGGGTCCTCCGCAAGAACAGTTGGTGCTCTCAACCTCTAGGCCATCTCTCCAGCCCTGTAAGTAAATAATTTTTAAAATTTGTGTTGAGTCTGAAATTTCAGGAATATATTCATGTGGGAATGTGGGTGCATTGCATGTGTGTGCACGGATTCATGTTTGTGGTGCTTAAGGATCTTATACTTTGGGCTATCCTTCATAAAAACAATGAAGACAGGCTGAGAGTTCCAGCCCAGTGGGATAGTGTTTGTCCAGCATGTGTGAGGCCCTGGGTTTCATTGCCGGCACTGCAAACAGAAACAAGACAAAACAAAATGAAACAACGAGAAAAAGAAAAGCTAAGCAGTATTTCAAATATTTCAGAAAACTAATGAAATTTGGCTAACTGCCTGACAACCCTCCCTGGCCCTTTTTCCTCTCCAAATTGTGGCTGCATTTGATCACCTTCCTTCTTGTGGGAATACAGAAAACCCAGGTTTTCTTCTGGAGATGTGCTTTCCATTATTGGCAGTTTCAGCACTTCGATCTGTTATTAGTAGCCCTGTGTATATTTGGGGGGATTGTTTTTAAATATGTGGAAACTCCTATCAAATTTCGTTCATATAAAAGCAGAAAATGGGGCAGGAGAATCACAGGTAAGGGTAGTTGCAGACAAACCTGCTGATTTGAATTCAATCCACAGAACCCACAGGGAAGGTGAGAAGCAACTCCTGCAAGTTGTTCTCGGACCACCACATCTAGGCTGTGGCATAGTCACACATGTGAAAAAATAAAGAAATGAAAAAAGAAAAAAAAAAAGCTGAAAGTCAGGCTGGGTATGTAGCTCAGTTGACAGAATGCTTGTCTAACATGCAGAAAGCTCTGGGTTCCAGCTCTAGAACCACATAAGATGGGGCGTGAGGGTACATGCCTATTAGACCAACACTCCAGAGTGACAGCGGGACGGTCAGGAGCTCAAGGCCAGCCTAGTTCAAACAAAACATAACTAGCTGCTTTTTGCAGAGGATGCAGGTTGTTCTCCCCAACCCACATGGTGGCTAACAACCAACTAACTGTAATTCCCATTTCAGGGAATCTAATGCCCTCTTCTGGCCACCTTGGGCAATGAATGCATGCAGTGCACAGATGAGCAGGAAAAACATTCATCCACATAAAAGGAAAAGAAGTAAATAAAAACTCATAACGGAACATTTTCAGGGTATATCAAGACTCCAAATTCAAGAACTAGTCTTCTTCATTACTGGGGATGGGTTGAGTCTAGCACCCGACCACTGAAACATATCCCCAGCACAGAGACCAAACAACCCAAAGTATTTTGAATTAATATATTAATTAGCCTTTTTTTTTTTTTTTTTGCGTCCTGAGTGCTGGGATTAAAGGTGCGTACCACCATGCCCAGCTATTTTTGTAAAATCAGTATAAAATTAAAAAATTTCTGATTCTTCTATCAGATAAACTATGAAACAATCCAAAAGCCTATAAATTACCTCTATCTAAAAGTTATTTCTGCCGGGCATGGTGGCGCACACCTTTAATCCTAGCACGGGAGGCAGAGGAGGCAGGCGGATCTTTTGTGAGTTCAAGCCCAGCCTGGTCTACAGAGCAAGTTCCAGGCCAGCTGGGGTACAGGGAAACCCTGTCTCGAAAAGACAAAAAAAAAAAAAAGTTATTTCTTCTAGTGTGCATAGTAGCACACACCTATGATCTCAGCACTTGGGAGACTGAGGCAGGTGGATCTCTGTGAATTCTGGGTCAGCCTGGTCTACATACAAAACTCTATCAAAGCCAGGGTTACATAATAAGACCCTTTCTCAAAACAAAACAAGAACCTATGTTCTGTATGATCTGAAAAATAATTTAATTTACAATTCTTTTTTGGGGGGAGGTGTTTTTGAGACCAGTTCTCCCTGTAGCACCAGCTGGCCTGGAACTGGCTCTGTAATCTGATGAACTCACAGAGATCCACCAGCCTCTGCCTCCCAAGTGCTAGGTGTATGCCACCACACCTGGCTACAATTCATTTGTTAATGGAGTACTAGGCTCTTTGGGTAACCTATAGAAATACTTGAAAAATACTCAGGTTTGGTGATATACAATCTCAGCACTCAGGACGCAGAAGGAGGTGGATCTTTGTGAGGTCTTCATAGTGAGTTAGGAGAACCTGTCTCAAATAAAATAAATAAATAAATAAATAAATAAATAAATAAATAAATAATCCAGAAGAAGAGAGAACATTTTAAAAGAAAAGCTGGCAAAATGGCTCGTAGGTTAAGGGACTTACCACTAAGCTAGATGACGTAAATTCAATCCCCCAGACCCGTGGTGAGAAGGAAAGAACCAACAACTCCCCCAAGTTGTCCTCTGATCTCCACAGCATGCCCTGTGGCACACATGCACATACACAAAATAAATAAATGCAATAAAAAAAGAGGTTGGCATAGTGTCCCATACCTTTAATCTCAGCATCCGGAGGCCGAAGCAGGTAGATCTCTGTGAGATCAAGGCCAGCCCAGTCTATAGTAGTGAGTTCCAGGCTACTTGTGTCAAAAAACCACAAAGTTAAAGAAAAGTGAGAAAGAAAGAAAAAAACCTGTGTCAAAAGAAAAGAAAGAGGGGGACTGGAGAGATGGCTCAGCGGTTAAGAGCACATGGCTGTTCTGCAAAAGACCTGTGTTCAAATCTCAGCACCCACATGGCAGCTAAAAACTGTCCATAACTTCAGTTCCAAGAGATCTGATGCCTTCTTCTGACCTCTGCAGGTATTGCACAACACAGGTGCACTTACATACATGCAAGTAATACACTACACACATAAAGTGAAAATAAGAAAAGAAAGAGAGGACTGGAGAGATGGCTTAGAGGTTAAGTGCACTGACTGTTCTTGCAGAGGACACAGGTTTGAATCCCAGCACCCACATGGCAATTAACAACTGTTACTCTAGTTCCAGGGGATTTGAGATCCTCTTTGGCTTCCTAGGGCACTGCACAACATGGGTGCACTTACATCTCTGCAATTATAACACTCATACACATAAAAAAGTTCTAAAATATTTTTTAAAAAAAGGACAATAAGAAAAAGTAAAAAATGTCAGGTGTAAGCATGCTGGGGACTCAGATGCAGAACTCCCATGAGTTCAAGGCCAGCCAGGACTATATAGCAAGACCCTGTCTCACTCCCAACAAAGAAGAAAGAAGAAAAAGAAAGAAAAGAAAACCGTTTCATTGCATAGGTAGCTGCAATTATTTCTATTGCATTATTGATTTCTGTTGTGAGAGACTCCTGGGGAGATGCAACTCTCTCTCTCTCTCTCTCTCTCTCTCTCTCTCTCTCTCTCTCTCTCTCTC
>VZQC01005254.1:472418-486575 GCA_009823505.1 Rhizomys pruinosus
GAAGACGGTCTCGGATTCCCCTGGAACTGGAGTTCTCCTGGAACCGGAGTCACAGACGGTTCTCAGCCGCCATGTGGGTGCTGGGGATCGAACCCGGGTCCTCTGCAAGAGCGGTCGTCGCTCTTAACCGCTAGGCCATCCCTCCAGCCCCTGATTGGGTCACTTTTGAAACAAAAGCTGGACCACTGTCTGATTGGAGGCTGAGTGGGAAGCCAAAATGATGGAGAATACATAGGATCAGATGGATAGTAACAATATCTGATGTCTCCTTCTTGGTAGGGAAAGCTTCTATCCAGCCTGAGAAGGTATCAACCATTAATAAGAGATATTTGACACCATTACAGGGGGGCATGTATGTATAATGGATTTGCCACTCAACCCCTGGGAGAGTGCCCAGGGCTGATGAGGCTTGAAGGATGGAGGAGGTCACTTGCTCCCTTGGGGGAAACAGAGGCACAGACAGAGCAAGAGCATGAAACATCAGGGAGAATTTGGAAGTTTGGGATGACAAAGGAGGGGTCCAGGAATTTTCAGAGCACATGCAGTCCAACATGAAAAATCCAGTTGCAATTGGATCAAAATGAGGAGAGCTTGGTCCTCAGGGGAGGCAGTATTTGTCTCTGAGGAGGAGGCAGCCACCTGGTCCTGGTGCGGCACCCAGAGCAGAGAGGAGGGACCATTGATTGGGGGAATAGGAGAGAGAGAAGGCAGAGGCGGTCAGGAAAGAGATGTGTGAGGCCTACAAGGGGCTTGGCTAGCTTCCCTGGCTGGACAGTCTGCCAGATCGTTGCCCCAAGCTATGGGATCAGATGTGGGCTGCTGACCTTTGCAGTGAAAAACAGCTGCTTTAGGAGCGAGATAAGAGGCTTCTCCAAAGGGAGCCAAGGGCTCCCTCTTCCCCCCAAAACCCAAGTGACCCCTGAGGACCAGATCCTCAACTGACCTTGAGAAAAAAAAAACCTTGGTATAAAACTTGAGATCTTAGTAAAAAGACAAAAAGTTAAACAAAACAAAACAAAACATTGTTTTGTTTTGTTTTGTTTTGCTTGTCTTCAAAAAAATTTTTTGAGACAGGGTCTCCCTGTATCACCAGCTGGCCTGGAACTCACTCTGTAGACCAGGCTGGCCTTAAACTCATAGAGATCTGCCTGCCTCTGCCTCTCAAGTGCTAGGATTAAAGGCGTATGCTACCATGCCCAGCTTAAAGAAGGTTCTTAACTGTTATGTGGGTGCTGGGAATCAAACCCGGGTCCTCTGAAAGAGCAGTCTGCATTCTTAACCACTGGGCCATCTCTCCAGCCCCCTGTCTTCAATTCTTACAGGCAAGTGCAGCTACCCTGTGGCTGCCACTGATTTTGCCATCCTTCAAAGACATGAGACACAGCTTTTCAACCTTCTAATATGGACTGAAGACTCATGTCTCTCCAAGAATCCTCTAAACCTTCAGTGCCAGATGGGGACTGCTGAGGCATCCAGCTTGTGGACTGAGCTACTACTGGAGTTTCAGCCTCTTCAGAGTATAGACTGCCACTGTTGGACTACCCAGGCTGTATCATGGAGACCAGTACAGGAAGATTAAGACAGGATGCAGTGCTTACTGGACCTCATTTGGTGACCATGGAAAGGGAAAACCCCAGTGTGGAGCACAAGGGCGGAACTGATGGTTGCTTGGGCTTGCCAAGTTTGAAGGAGGAGCCTTCAAACAGTTCCTTAAGGAAAATGACATCTTTCAGCCTAATAAAAAAACTTTTAAAAAGAAATCATAAGCTGAAGATGCTAAAACCTATGACATCATAATCTTGATATATGTGTGGCATGCATATATGCATATTTTGGAGTGATGCAAATTGGAAGGAACAATGACAACAAAAGACTGGGTCAAATAACTGACTGAAACTGTGAACTTCTGCCCCAAACAGTCAACTTCTGCCTTGAAAATTTTAAAAGAGACTGAGAAAAAGATGAAAAACATGTATGGCAGAATGCATGAGCTCTGGTGGGGTGGGGGGCAAGGAAGGGGGAATGGCTCTAGATTTGATTGGGAAATGTTGTATGAAATGCACAAAGCTTCAATAAAAAATTGGCTTTAAGAAAAAGGGAGATAAGAAGCTTCTAAGAGCTTAAGGGTGAGGAGGCCACTGGTGATGGGGATTCTTCTTGTAGTCAAGAGTCCCTGCTCTTTCTAGATGGCTGCATGGGGGTGAAGGATATTGTAGGTGTATTTTGAGTCTTTATATATGGTCGCCTTTCATCCCCAGCCAAGGGTTAGTGCCCTTGTAAGGGCCACCAATTCTGCTTCCTGGGAGTGGTTCCTGGGGGAAGGGGCCCACTCTCAATGATGTTTGGTGGAGAGACAATGGCGTAGCCTGCTCTTCAGGACCTAGTAGGGGGAAGGGTTGAGATTCCACAAACCTGTTTCCCAAGCTGAGAATGTCTGGCCATAAATTCCAGGTCTTGGGGAGAACCAGGCCTAACAATTACATTTAAACGTGTCCCCCTATGCCCCTTTTTTGCCTAGCTCTGCTCTGCATCATTTCAACCAGACAGGGATTGTGATGAGGTGTTAAGAACCAGCCAGGCCCAGCCAGGAGCTCAGACAGCCACTGCAACCCACCCCAAGCCTCCAGGACAAGGAGCTTAACAGCCCCAGCCCCAGCTCCAACCTCAGCCCCAGCCCCAGCCCCAGCCCCAGCCCCAGCCCCAGGCACAACCCCAGCTCCAACCCCAGCTCCACTCACAAAAAGCCAGATCCTGGACCACAGGCCAGAAAAGAATTTCAGGATGAGACAGAATGAAATAATGAGTCTGGTAAGTTTCTAGACAGAGCCTATTGGAGAACAGTAGAACCCTACCCACTAGCCAGTTCAAATGGGAATGGGCATCATGTGAGTGTTGGGAACCGAACCTGGGTCCTCTGCAAGAGCAGCCAGAGCTCTTAACTGCTGAGCCATCTCTCCAGCCCTGAGTGTAAAAGTTTTACAAAAATATATGGGTTGCCAGACCTAGTCTACATAGCAATTTCCAAGCGAGCCAGAGCTACCTAGGTGAGACACCCTCCCCGATTCAAAAAAAGAAAAGAATTTCCTTCTATAAGTGAAATTGTTTTTTTTTTGTTCCTAAATTTTATTCATGAATTCATACAAAATATTCCAGATCAATGCATTTAAACCTCCTCCTCTTCCTCCTCCTCCTCCTCCTCCTCCTCCTCCTCCTCCTCCTCCTCCTCCTCCTCCTCCTCCTCCTCCTCCTCCTCCTCCTCTTTGTCCTGGTTAATCTGGAAGTAATGTAATTCATAGCTCTCTTTGCTGTTAGCCACTACGTGTAACCAATCACGTACATTATTCTTCTTCAATACTTTTTGTTGAGATATTTCAGATACCTTTTGGAAAAAGTCACCTCGGATGTGACAGTGATCTTGCTCTTGCTCCTTTCGATAGTGACAACCCCTCCACCAAGTTTCCCAGGCTTTCCGTTCACTTTGTTTCTCTCCTGAAGGAACTGCTCGAAATTGGCCGCATCCAAGATTCCATCTTCCACAGGGTGGGCACAGTCAAGGGTGAACTTCAAAACCTGCTTCTTTTTTTTGCTTCCCCCTTCGCCCCAAGCTTTTTCATGGGCTCCATGGTGGCAGAGGAGGGAGGAAGGTATAAATAAAATTTTAATGTGGTTTCATGAGGAAGTTCAATGTGCTGACACAGTAAAACATGATTGTTATTTCTAACATCTTTGAGATGTCTTTAGGAAAACATGCATTGTCTCTGCATGCAGTTTTGGCTTTATCAGTTATGTTTTTTTGACTTTCAGTCAGCAGGAAAAGGCAAAATAGATCCCAGGGTGAGAGGCTCCTTTTCCTTCCCACATGCCCTTCATTTTTCCCTGTCTTTCTACAGGGTCTCAAAATCAGAATCCATCTTAGCATCTGGAAACTCCATGTCCATGGCAACCTTTGTTTCACAGAGCCCTGTGGAGGAAACGTTGCAAATTGGGAAATCATTCCAAATGTAAAGGGCACGGAATCCCATTGGGGAAAGTGTGTTTTCTTCCAGGGCAGAAAGTCCACTTGACCAAATTGATTTATGCTAATATGAAAATGGGCAGCTCACAGGGACTGTGCTGGGGTTCCTGAAATGTTAGTATCTGCTGTAGTGGGCAGTCAGTCATATCAAGGGGCTTTCTCCTAGTCATCATTGTTTTAACCCTAAAATTAGTTGACAGGCTATGCTAGAGCTGAGCGACAGGACAGTGTTTAGTACTAGCACTGGGCTTCATCTCCGCCCCTTCATTCCAGTGCAGAAACCAACGAATGAAGCGTTCTTGCTGTTAATCCATTGCAGATTGCCGATCTCTCTGAGCACTCAGATGGGCCTGAAGGCTTCCTTGGAAGTGCCTGAACTCTGAACAGCTGCTGTCCACAGGAAGTCCGTAAGGAAGGTTAACAAGCAAAAGTACCTAATTGCTTGTTTGAGGAGCTTTTAATTTAAGAGAAAAAAAAAATCATTTTGAGACAGGATCTCAGTATGTACCCCTGGCTGGCCTAGAACTCTATATAGACCAGGCTGGCCCCAACTCACCGAGATCCACCTGCCTCTGCCTCCCAATCGATGGGATTAGAAGCATGTGCTCTTTGGCCCGCCCCTATTTATTTACTTATAGTACTAGAGGACCTGAACCTTGGGTCTCCTGCATGTTAGGCAAGTGCTATAACACTGAGCTACGTCCCCAGCAAGGAATGAGATGGCTCAGCGAGTAAAAGTATTTAGCACCAACCCTGATGACATAAATTCAATCCCTGAAAGCCATAGTGGAAGGAAAAAACCAACTCTCAAAAGTTGCCCTCTGGGCTGGAGAGATGGCTCAGCAGTTAAGAGAACTGACTGCTCTTGTAGAGGTTCAATTCCAAGCATCCACATGGCGTCTAAGAACCATCTTTAGTGCCAGGCAGAGGCAGGTGGATTTCTGTGAGTTCAAGGCCAGCCTGGTCTACATATCCAGTTCCAGGCCAGCTGGGGCTACAGGGAGATCCTGTCTGTCTCAAAAAACACCAAAAAAAAGTTGCCATCTGACTACCACATGTGCATTGCACATGCCTGGACACACATCTCATATACACGAACACACCCAATAATAATAAAATTAAAAAAAATATTTTTGTCGGGCGTGGTGTGGTGATGCACACCTTTAATCCCAGCGCTTGGGAGGCAGAGGTAAGTGGATCTCTGTGAGTTCAAGGCTAGCCTGGTCTACAGAGTGAGCTCCAGGCCAGGTAGAACTAAAGGGAGACCCTGTCTCAAAAAGACCAAAACATTTTTTTCTTTTTTGTGTGTGTGTATATGTGTATTTCCTGCATGTATGTTTGTATACCTGTGTCGTGCAACACCCTGGAACTGGAGTAACCGACAATTGTTAAGCAGTCATGTGGGTGCTGGAATCGAACCCAGGTCCTCTTCAAAAGCAGCCAGTGTTCTTAACCGCTGAGCAATCTCCCCAGACTCCAATACAAATTTTTTAAGGATTACAAAAGAAGTCAGATATAGTGGCACACAGCTTTATTTACTTTTTTATTTAACTTTACTTTTTATTTTTATTTTATATGTATAGGTGTTTGGCCTGCATGTATGTAGGTACACCAGTGTCATGCAATGCCCATGAAGGCCAGGAGAGGTCATCAGATCCACTGGAACTGGAGTTACAATGGTTGTTAGCAGCCATGTGGATGGGAATTGAGCCTGAGTCCTCTGTAAGTACAACCAGTGTTCTTAACCTCTGAGCCACCTCCCTAGCCCCCTACATTTCTTTCTTAAATGCTGACAAATTGCAATAAGAAGACATGACACAGGAGCCCAGCTATTAGTGCAATGCATGAGCCTCAGAGTACATTTGAAATACCACCTCAGCTGGGCGTGGTGGTACACGCCTTTAATCCTAGCACTTGGGAAGCAGAGGCAGGCGGATCGTTGTGAGTTCCAGGTCTACAGAGTGAGTTCCAGGTCTACAGAGTGAGTTCCAGGAAAAAAAATATACCACCTCCCATTTGCTTTACTTACGCATTTTTAAGTTTTATTTTGGAGGGATAGGGTCTCATGTAGTCCAGGCTAGGCTTGCACCCCTAGGCCTCCAAGTGCTGGGATTACAGATGTAATTACAGACATGCTTGGTTGTCTTGTTTGGTTCATTTGAACATAGTTTATTGCAAAGAAAACATTTTTTTCTGTCTTCCTGCTGAACTAGACAAAGCTGTCCAAGGTCTTTGAGTCAAAATTTCTTCAGGTGTAGGAAGATGAGAATGCATCTACCATGTAGGATCAAGAGGACTAAGCTATCCCACTGCTCACTGACAGCAAAATCTCTACTGCAGTTATTTGCATCTCCCTGTGTGTGCATGCCCATGTGTGTATACATGTATGTGCATCCGTATGGAGGCCAGAGATTAACCTTGGGTGTCATTCTTTTTTTTTTTTTTTTTTTTTTTTTTGTCTTTTTGAGACGGGTCTCTATGTAGCCCCAAGCTAGCCTGGAATTTACTCTATATCATCAGGTTGGTCTTGATACTTACAGAAATCTGCCTGCTTTCTCGCTCCGAGGTGCTGGGATAAAGGCATGTGCCCACCACCGCTGGCTTAAGACAGTTCTTAGCACCATGTGGGTGCTGGGACTCAAACACTGGGTCCTCTGGACAAAGTGTGAAGCAGTCAGTAGTCTTACCGCCTGAGCATTCTCTCTAGGCCCATGGTGTCATTCTTGAAAGAGCCAATGGCGATCATGCCATTCTTGGGGTTTTTTGTATTTGTTTTTTGTTTTTTTTGGTTTTTTGTCTTTTTGAGACAGGGTCTCCCAAGAGCCTCAGCTTGCCTGGAACTTGCTATGTAGACCAGGTTGGCTTTGAACTCACACAGATCTGCCTGCCTCTGCCTCGAGAGTGCTAGGGTTTTTATTATTATTATTATTATTATTATTATTATTATTATTATATTTAGTTAGTACACCTGACTGTATAATAGGTATGTGTACCATGATTTGCATGTGGAGGTAAGAAAACAACTCAGGTCATCAGGCTTCACAGAGAGCCCTTTTCCACTGAGCCATCTCAATGACCCTCCTATGAGTAATTCTTTCTCTCTTTTTTGAATTGCAGTTTTAAATTTTTACTCTGTGTGTGTGTGTGTGTGTGTGTGTGTGTTTGTGTGCCAGCATACCACCACACACATACTAAGGTCAGGAGACAATTTACAGGAATCAGTTTTCTCCTTCTACCATGTGGGTCCTGGGAACAGAACTCAAGTCATCAGGTTTGGCAAGCAAGCATCTTTACCCACTGAGCCATCTCTCCATCGCAATGGGGGTTTTGTTTGTTTTTTGAGACAGGGTCTCCATATAGCCCCAGCTGGCCCGGAAGTCCTTATGTAAACCAGGCTGGCCTCAATCTCACAGAGGTCTGCCTGCCTCTGCCTCACGAGTGGTGAGATTAAAGGCATGTGCAACTGAGAGAATGTTTGACTAGCAGAGGAGCCATAGCTTCATTAAGGAAACCATAAAATCATAAATCCCTTAAAGTGGCTAACTGGATGCTCTGGACAGCTGTAGTGTCAGCTTGACACACCTGGGTTGAGGGAGCCTCAACTGGAGAATTGCCTCCATTGGACTGGCCTGTGACCATGTCTGTGGGGCTATTTTCTTGATTGGTGAGTGATGTGGAAGGGTCCAGCCCACTGGGGCGGTGCCACCCCTGAGCATGTTGTTCTGTATTGTATAAGAAAGCAGGCTGAGCATGGGCCAGAGGAGCAAGCCAGTAAGCAGCATTCCTCCATGGCCTGTGCTTCAGCTTCTGCCTCCAGGTTCTTGCTCTGAGTTCCTACCTTGGACTCCCTGAGTGAAGAACTTCGACTCAGAAAGTGTAAGCTACATAAACCCTTTCCTCCCCAAACTGGTATTGGTCAGAGTACATTGTCAATTAAAGGCAAACTAGAACACTGTCCCTAAATTGACAGCCTAGCCTTACTGAAGCCTTATCATCTGGTCACTTCCAGGGTGGAGGAAGACTGTGGAGCCAACGTGTCTCATTTAGGGCCTTGAGATAACTCTCTGACAGCCTGGGAAAATATTTTTTTTCTTTTTAAGTCTTTTTTTGAGAAAGGTCTCCCTGTAGCCATAGCTACCCTGGCACTCACTATATAGACCAGGCTGGCCTTGAACACACAGAGATCTGTCTGCTTCTGTCTCCCGAGTGCTGGATTAAAGGTGTGTGCTACCACACCCAGCTGAGAAAATAATATCAAAAGAAGGCCTTCAGTTATCCAAGAACATCAGACCCTGGCATCAATCACATTCCAGATGGGCTCAATAGAATACAACCTCTCACCTGTCTTCATTGGGTTGCAGACACTTGCTTTCCATGGAGGAACATCTGTCCTTTGATATGTACGTTGAACACAGAACACGTTCCTTGCCTGTCACAGGTCTTGCTCTGGTTCTTTTTTTTTTTACTTTTTAATTTTGGTCTTTTTGACATAGGGTCTCCCTGTAGCCCCCAGGCCTATGTAGACCAGGCTGGCCTTGAACTCACAGTGATCTGCCTGCCTCTGCTTCCAAAGTGCTGGGGCTAAATGTGTGTGCCACCACACCCAGCTTGGTATTTTCTTTTTTCATTTTCTTTTTTTTTTTTAAGCGAATGTTTTATTGAAGCTCTGTGCATTTCACACAAATCAAATTACATTAGAAATCAAATCACGACCCATGCCCCCCTCCTTACAACCCCCCACACAGCTCATGCATTCTGCCAAACATGTTTTTCATCTTTTTCTCAGTCTCTTTCAAAATTATCAATGCAGAAGTTTACTGTTTCGAGCAGAAGTTCACCGTTTCAGTCAGTTCTTTGACGCAGATTTTTCTGTTGTTGTTGTTTTTGTTGTTATTCCTTCCAATATGCATCACTCCAAAATATGTGCATATGCATGCTACATATATCATAGGTTTTAGCATCTTCAGCTTATGATTTTTTTTATTAGGCTGAAGGATGTCATGTTTGAAATCTCTTCCTTGGCAAGCCCAAACCACCATCAGTTCTGCCCTTGTGCTCCACACTGGGGTTTTCCCTTCCCATGGTCACCAAATGAGGTCCAGTAAGCACCTGTCCTGTCTTGATCTTCCTTTACTGGTCTCCATGATACAGCCTGGGTAGTCCAACAATGGCAGTCTACACTCTGAAGAAGTGGAAACCCCAGTGGTAGCTCAGTCCACAAGCTAGATGTCTCAGCAGTCCCCATCTGGCACTGAAAGTTTGCAGGATTCTTGGAGAGACATGAGTCTTCAGTCCATATTGGAAGGTTGAAAAGCTGTGTCTCATGTCTTTGAAGGATGGCAAAAGCAGTGGCAGCCACAGGGTAGCTGCACTTGCCAGTAAAACAGGTGAAACAACTGTGCTCTTTTGTCTTTTTAATAAGATCTCTAGTTTTATACCTGAAGTACAATTTCTAAGGCCTTACTATTTACTTATTTCTGGTTATACTTTCCTTTTGGATGTTTAAGGCCACACAGCTAGCCCAGATTAACCAAGGTTTTTGTTTTCTCAAGGTCAGTTGAGGATCTGGTCCTCAGGTCACTCAGGGTTTCTTTTTTGGGGGGGAGGGGAGGGAACCCCTGTCTACTTTAGGCTTTTCTTTTTTTATTATTTTATTTATTTTTTTAATGTGTATGAATGTACTGTCTGCATGTAGGTTTGTACACCAGTGTCGTGTTGTGCAATGCTATGCAGGTCAGAAGAGGATGTTGGATTCCCCTGGAACTGAGTTAAAGATGGTTCTCAGCTGCCATGTGGGTGCTGGGGATAGAACCTGGGTCCTCTGCAAGAGCAGTTGGTGCTCTTAACCGCTAGGCCATCTCTCCAGCCCCAACTTTTTGGCTTTTCAATCACCAGTTCCATCCACTTGAGGACAAAGTCAGGTCTTGCTAGACCAGGCTTCCCATTTTGAAGCATAAGCAGACTTTTCTCTTTATTGACTGGACACTGGCTGAAGTCCCATTAGTTGCTCTCCAAGACCTCTCTGCACAGGAAGACTGGTGACTCATATTTGCAAGACATTTCAAGAGATGCCCCCATGCATAGTCTCCTGGGACTTAGTTGACCTCTGAGGGTAAGGAACAAAGTTATCCCTTAAGACCCTTGGCCAAATTGGTATGGGCATTAAGAATGGTTAAGCATCCAGAAAGGTTAATTTACACCAGCCTGATACTTTTAACTACTTTATAATATTTTAGAAAATGCTTGGACAAAAGCTCAAGCAGCCTTTGTATAAGAAATACTAAGAAGCACTCCCACAAAAGTGGTTCTTATTTCTTTTTTTAAATTTATTTATTTATTTATTTTTGGTATTTTTGAGACAGGGTCTCCCTTTAGTCCCAGCTGGCCTGGAGCTCACTCTGTAGACCAGGCTGGCTTTGAGATCAACCTGCCTCTGCCCCCCAAGTGCTAGGATTAAAGGCGTGTGCCACCATGCCCGGCTTTTATTTTTTTTATTTATTATTTATTTTTTATTATTATTATTTTTTTGGTTCTTATTTCTTAAGTTATACTATATTCCTTTTCTCCAAAAAGTTAACAGCCACCACACTCCACTATGGGGATTTCTTTTCTTTTTTTTCTTTTTTTTTTTTAATTTATTTATTTATATATATANTTGTTGTTTCCAATATGCATCACTCCCAACTGCTTTGGACAAAACCTCAAGGGGCCATGCACAGGAAACGCTTACAACTAGGTAATTGGCACTAGCATCCACAGCTGATCAGGGATACCATTTGTCATTTGTTTTTCTGGGATTTCTTAACAGCAATTTACTAAAGGGCACCCATAGACAGTATTTTATTTTGTGTTTTCTTTTTTTTTTTTTTGTCTTTTTGAGACTGGTTCTACCTGTAGCCCCAGCTGTCCTGGAACGCACCATGTAGATCAGGCTGGCCTTGAACTCACAGAGACCTGCCTCTGCCTCTTGAGTGCTAAGATTAAAGGCATGCACCACCATGCCTGGCTTAAAATTAAAAAAAAAAATTTAATGAAGAATCATTTGATTCACAAGGTAAGCAGGTATTAGGTGGGATTCTTGCTAATTTCAGCAACAAAACCAAACCTAAACAGAGAAAATACAATCTTAAAGATGTGACACCCCCAATTTGCTTAGCTCTTATTCAGAAAAGGATGGATCTAGACGGGCATGGTGGTGCACACCTTTAATCCTAGCACTTGGGAGGCAGAGGCAGGCGGATCTTTGTGAGTTCAAACCCAGCCTGGTCTACAGAGTGAGCTCCAGGACAGCTGGGGCTACAGGGAGACCCTGTCTCGAAAAAGACCAAAAAAAAAAAACAAACAAACAAACAAAAAAAGGATGGATCTAGACGGGTGTGGTGGCGCACGCCCTTAATCCTAGCAGTTGGAAGGCAGAGGCAGGTGGATCTCTGTGAATTTAAGGCCAGCGTGGTCTACATAGTGAGTTCCAGGACAGCTGGGACTAAAGGGAGACCCTGTCTCAAAAAGACCAAAAGAAAAAAAAAAAAAAAGATGGATCTGCTGCTAATACAAAGTGCACACTACTACAATATCCTGGGTAAAAATAAATTAAGTCGTGTTGCTTTCTGAGACGAAAGTTGCTTTTGGCTGCTCACTCCACCAGGTTTTTGCTAAACTCTGGGTTTTGTTTTTTATTTTATTGGTGCAGGTTTTTTTTGGGGGGGAGCTGGCCTTGAATTCACAGAGATCTGCCTGCCTCTGCTTCCTGAGTGCTGGGATTAAAGGTGTGTGCCACCACACCTGACCTCCGTGGGCTTTGCATGACACAGATGCACTTACATCCATGCAGATAAAACACTCATACACATAAAATAATGAAATTTTTAAAAAGAGAAGGCTGGAGAGATAGCTCAGTGCAGAGGACCGGAGTTCAACTCCCAGCACCCACATGGGGGCTAACAATTATCCATAACTCCAGTTCCAGGGGAATCTATGCTCTCTTCTGACCACCATGGGCATTGGATGACATGGGTGCACTTACATACATGCAGGCAATACACTCATACACATAAAAAAAACTTTAAAAAATATGAAAAAAGAAAAGAAAGAAAATTGAAGTTTTGATACTGTAAGGACATGCAGAGAGCCTCGGTGTTTTCATTTTTGTAAAAGGAAAACTTGACAGAAAAACCGCTTTTTTGTTGCTCCTGGGATTGGAACTATAGGTTAGGAACTAACCAGATGATTAGTAAAGGGACACTACACAAAACCTCCTGATGGGTTATAAGCTTTCACTCCTGCTCACTGCCTTCCACCCCCACCCCCACCTGCTCCGTAGCATCCCCAGCCATAAAGCGATTTCTGGTCTCCAAACAGGTCTTCCCACCTTTATCAGGCCCCAGGCTCTTTACACCACCAACCAACCCATAGAACTCTATTCTTGAATTCTGACACTCTTCTGTCATTTGATTCTGTGGGCTTGCTGCACCATTGCAGCAGGTCAGCTTCCACCCATCAGTGACTGATTATAAAGGTAAATCTGGATGATTGAGGTTGGTTGCTTCCTTTTTCTACCTGTGCCTCTTTTCATTCCTATTCCTAGCAACTAGATAGAACTCAGTTCTACAAAGGAGGAGGGTGGCCATATTATATCTGCAGCTGTGGGGAGCACCATTTTGTAACGTAGGACCCCAGCACCTCAGAAGACTCAGCAGCAATTCCCAGATGTTTCTGGACTGAAAATCCATGCTGCTAGCTCCTCTGCTGAAAATCCAGAAGACAGAAAGTACTGGTGGAAAATGGGTTCGCTCACAGTTGGCCTGAGGAAAAGAGCCTAGACTTTTCTGTTCTATGTCTCCATTTGGGGGTTTGTGTATATCAGAAGTTTGAGTAGTAGAACATGCATGTAGAGATCAGAGGATAACTTGTGGTAAGGGGGTCTCTCCTTCTACCGTGGGGGTGGGTCGTAGGTATTGAACTCAGTTCATCAGGCTTGGTGGCAAGCCCTCTAAGCCATCTTGCCAGCCTAGGCAAAGGGCCTTTTATGGGACACCAAAATATTACAGTGACATAATGAGGGAAATTCCTATTGTGAACGCATCCTGGATTCAATCTTTCCAGAGCTCCACCTATTTCTCTTCTTCCAGTGTGAAACTGGATCCAGAACTTTGACTTCTAAGAGTATCATCTACATTTTGTTTTATTTTGTTTTGCTTTTGTTTGTTGTTTGGTTGGTTGGGTTTTGAGACAGGGTCTCCCTGCAGCCCTAGCTGACCTGAAATTCACTATATAGACCAGGCTGGCCTCCATTTCACAGAGAGCCATGTGTCTCTGCCTTCTGAGTCCTGGAATTAAAGGTATGTGCTACTAGGCCTGGCTGCTGTTTGTTTGTATATATGTATATATATATACAATGTATATCTCATGTAGCCCAGGCTGTCAAACCCATTATATAGCTGAGGATGACTTTGAACTTCTGATCCTCCTGCCTCTACCTCCTGAATGCTAGAATCTCAGGTCTGCACCAAAACACCCAGTTTATGCATTGCTGGGGATGGAACCCAGGGCTTTGTTGATGCTGGTCAAGCACTCTACCAACTGAGCTATATCCAGCCCCATTGGCAAGTGGGGGTGGTCTTTAAGCCATATTCTCCTGATCTTTCAAAGAGTTTTCCCTGAGTTTTTTAATGTTAGCTAGTCCTACAACATTTTGTAACACTCCACTTTGGTTGAACTGTGACAATTCCCATAACTAAGGTAATTTGGTTTCGAGAAGAAATGTGTCTCTCCAGATTCTTTACTTCCCTACCCTAGGGACCCCCAAGAATAGCCAGCCATAAAACATGTTTCTGGATCACCTAACATTCTTGAACTGACTATTCACTCCAGCAATGGCCAAATGCAGACCCAAAAGGGAAACTCGTCCCTTGCCTTCCTCACTCTTTCTGCCCTATAACTACCGCAGTTTGTAAGCAGACTTCTGTATGAAAAGAAGAGCAGCAAAGACCACCAACCAAGACAGCTCCATGGGAGAACAGACTGCTGGACTGCCTCCTGCCGGGATTAGAGGGAACAGCAGCTTCTTGTAACATTAGGCTGGTTTCTTTTTTTTTTTTTCATAACTCATAGCAAGATTCTAAAATAATAAGTTTAGATCATTA
>VZQC01005254.1:492362-510557 GCA_009823505.1 Rhizomys pruinosus
TAATGATCTAAACTTATTATTTTAGAATCTTGCTATGAGTTATGTTTTTTGTTTTTTTGTCTTTTTGAGACAGGGTCTCCCTGTAGCTCTGGCTGTCCTGGAACTCACTCTGTAGACCAAGCTGGCCTTGAACTCACAGAGATCCGCCTAGAAATCACAAAGATCTGCCTTCCTCTTTCTCCCAAGTGCTAGGATTAAAGGCGTGCGCCACCACACCTGGCCTGAGATAAGTTTTTAAATAATGCAATCAAGGAATTAAAATTTATCTTGTTTCAATTGATGGCAAAAGTAATGTACACAATACTTAAAGTTTTATAACTAGGGAAAATATATAACTAATTGTTAACGTTTCTTGAGTTGGACATAATGATTGCTTATAATCTCAAGTATTTTTGAAACTGAGGAAGGAGGATCTTGAGTTAGGAGACCAGTCTGGGCTACACAGTAAGACCCTGTCTCATAAAACAGCAGCAACAAAACTAAAAAAGGGCTAAGGAGATGACCCAGTCAAGTTCTTGCTTAAACAAAGCATGAGGACCTGAGTTTGGATCCAGCACTTTCATAACAGCTGCTGTGGCTCCTAGTGCTGGGGAGGCAGACATTGGAGGGTCCCTGGGCTTTCCAGCCAGCCACTGTAGCTGAGTCGGCAAGCTCCAGATGCAGCGAATGGTCTTGTCTCAGTAAGGTGGAGAGTGATAGAGAAGATCTGACCTCTGGCTCCAACACTTACCAGTACACCCTTACACTAATGAAAAGGGATCTCTTGAGGTCTTAGCCTAGTTACTTTTTATAGTTTGGTGCATTAGAATAAATAAAATTGATAACCCAGATTGTCTTGTTTAATTTTTTTTTTAATCCTTAGGGAGATTATTCGAAGAAAAGCTGTTTTGGCTTTATATAAATTTTATCTCATTGCTCCTAATCAAGTACAACATATCCATACCAAGTTTCGGAAAGCACTTTGTGACAGAGATGTTGGAGTCATGGCTGCTTCTTTGCATATATACCTTAGGATGATTAAGGTAAGTTGGTAATTTTAGCATTTGCTCAATAGGTACTGTTCTAGTTTCTCTTCAATTGCTGCAACAAAACACTCTGACCACTACCAACTTGGAGAGGAAAGGGTTTATTTGGCTCACATCTTCTGGGTCACAGTTCATCACTGAGGGAGCCCAGCATAGGAACTCAGGGCAGGAACCTGGAGGGAGGAGGTGAAGCACAGGCCATGGAGGAATGCTGCTTACCGTCTTGCTTTCCTGGCCTATGGTCTTGAACTCACAGAGATCCGCCTGCCTCTGTCTCCTGGGTGCTGGAATTAAAGGCATGCACCCCCATGCCCGACACTTAGCCTGGTTTCTTATATTGTACATAACAACCTGCCCAGGGGTGGCACCACCCATAGTGGGCTGGGCCCTCCCACACTGATCAACAATCAAGACAATACTCCACAGACATGGCCACAAGCCAGTCCAATGGAGCCAATTCCCCAATCGAGGCTCCTTCAACCCAGGTGTGTCAAGTTGATACTAAAGCTATCCAGCACAAGTGTTTCAGCTTCTTGTGATAGCCAGAGAAAAAATCAGAGGAAAGACAAAGGACTGGAGAGGTATTTTATTCCAGAGCCAGAGTGCAAACAAAGGAGTACCTGTGGGTGCACATGGGATTCTTAATGCCCAGGATTTTTGTTTAGACTTTATGGAAAAACGTTAATGAAAGAGGATTGTTCACAAGTTGGGAGGCAGAGTGGGATAGCAAAGAATTCCAGGAATGGGTTGGGATTTTCCTGGAACACAGTTACTCCCACCATCTATCCTTGTTTGGGGCTTCCCCCTTGAGTCATTGTGCCAGTTGCATGATGGGAGCAATGTTGCAAGGCTAATGATACGGAAATGCTTTTTGAATGAAGTGAAGGACAGGTAGAAGTGGTCCCAGTGGTCTTTGGATGATCTGGTGTGCTTACTGATTGTCGTAGATAGTCCTGCTGCTGTGCCAGCCTCGAGCAGCCTGGTGGTTTGTGTCTTCATTATTTTGTTCTGAAATAGAAGATTATTGAGAAGGATTATAAATCTCAGGGATAGTGTTCTCAGATACCATTAAGCCATTTTTCCTTAGTCATTCTAGGAATGATTGATTTGCTAGCTTTGCGTGTTTCCCCTTGATTGGTAACTTTAACTGTGGTGTTAAACTCTGATTGGATGGTGTACTTGATTGGTAACTTTAATTGTGATGCTAAACTCTGATTGGCTGTTGTACTTATAAATTACCCTGTAACCCGAACCTCAGGGCCACACTCCTCTGGAGTTGAGTGATGCCCCACCATCCTAATTAAATTAAACCCTCCTTTAAAATTCCACGTGGTGAAGTGAGTGGTCTCTCTACTGCAACTTTACAACAATTTGAGGGGGTACCCCCAGACCCTAACACCTTGGAGCTTGTCTGGGATCCCCAAAGACCACCAAAGGGACTAGAGATGTCTCATTTGGCCGGCATGTCTTTCGGGTAAGAGAGTGCTCATTCCTTTTTCCTTTCAGTTTTGTTCTGGTTAAACTCGAGTTTCTAGTCTGGGGCTCTCAGCATGGAGAAACTGGACGCAGTATCGCTCCTTGAGTGCAGAGACAGGGGATGCCGCAACTCTCCATTGGTGAAGTACGAACAGGGGGTTCGCCTCAGCAATTTGGAGTCCAGGCAAGGGGTCAGGATTTTTGGTTCTGGGACCAGCAGGGGGCCAGCTCTGTGGTGCAGCATTTCTTCTATTTGTGTCCACATAGTCTTTGGTGTTGTTTTCTTTGTTCTCTTGTCTATTCTTTTCATTTTCATTCTCTGAGACCTCAAAATGGGAAATTCTAAATCTACTCCCACTTCTTTGTCCCTGGTCCTTGACCACTTTAAGGATTTCAGGAAGGCTACCAGATGGTCTGGCCAAGTCTCCCCTGGGAGACTCCGGACCCTATGTGAACTGGAACGGCCAACTTTCTGGGGGTTGGATGGCCATCAGAAGACTCTTTTGGTAAACAACGTGTTAATGGAGTTTTTCAGGTTGTTTTCAGAGACCCTGGGCATCCAGATCAGCAGCCCTATGTCATTGCCTGGCAGGAGCTCATTCGTAGTCCTCCCCAGTGGCTAAGCCCTTTTCTTCCCATACCCTGGCAGAAGCTCCTGGTTGCCAGAGCCACATAGCCCTCAGAACTTTATAGGATCTGGAATGGCAGTGGACCCTTGGCTGGGCCTCTTGGTCCAACCTCCCCTTTGGCTCAGGGGTCCTCAGCTCCCACCGAACCTGCCCCTGCTCTGCTGGAAAATTTAGAGACTCCCCTGGGGCCCTGGCCCACCCAAAGCCACATAAGCCTCTGTATCTCCTACTGCAGGCTACAGGAGAAGAAAGGGATCCAAATTTTTCCAGATTTAAAGGTAGTAATATGTCTTGTGTTTATGGTGACTGTTCTTCCATGTGTCTAAGATTCATGTAGTCCTGCTTGTCATGCGTCTAAGTTTTCCTGTGTGTTTGTAATTAAGTCATTGTAATTGTCTCATGTTGGTTCTGTCAAACAAAGTGGCCACTTCAAGTTTCCATCCTTTATGTGCACAGAATCATTTGTTTTGGCATGCCAGACTAGATATGCATGTGCAAACTTTAAAATATGGATATTTAAAAATGCATTTAAAGGCCTAAAATTTGCATACTGTAGACATCTTTCTATCAAATGCTTCACAACAGGTGGCAATTGATTATAGGAGTTAGCCTCTGAGTTGACTGTTTAACGATCCTATTTTTTTTAAGGCAGTGATGCTCTTTTTTAAAATTTTTATTTATTTTATTATGTGTATGAATGTATTGTCTGCATGTAGGTCTGTGCACCCTTGTCGTGCAATGCCACAGAGGTGAGAAGAGGGCGGAGTCCCCTGGAACTGGAGTTAAAGACAGTTTTCAGCCACCTCGTGGGTGCTGGGGATTGAACCTGGGTCCTCTGCAAGAGCAGTCGGTGCTCTTAACCGCTAGGCCATCTCTCCAGCCCCAGATCCCATTTTCTAGATGACTTTTTGGTTTGTGTTTGCTTTCAAGATGTTCAGTCTATTACATGTAGCCCTGATTTAACTTACTAACTTGCCTTCAGGAGGGCTGGGAATGAATTCTTTGACTGACTTTTGTTCTGGGTGGGGTAGTTTTGCTGCCTCTTGGGCCAGGTGTGGTGGCACATGCCTTTAATCCCAGTCCTTGGGAGGCAGAGGCAGGCAGTTCTTTGTGAGCTGAAGGTCAGTCCCTCTGGTCTGCTTTAGTGAGTTTCCACCCAGCTGCTACAAGGAGACTCTATCTCAAAGGACCAGAGATAACTTCCTTTTGCTACCTAGTAAAATTTTCATCAGCAGTTAGTCAGGAATCTTGGTCTGACTTGGGTGGAAGTCTTTGGAGCTTGGGGAATTCCTGAGCTCCTTAGAGTGCCCATGTGGTGACTATGCATTCTCTACTAGAGACCTGTGCTGGACAGCTTTAGTGTCAATTTGACACACCTGGGTTGAGGGAGCCTCATTTGGGGAATTGGCTCCATTGGATTGGCCTGTGGCCACATTTGTGGAGTATTGTCTTGATGGTCGAGCAGTGTGGGAGGGCCCACCCCACATCGAGTGGTGCCACCCTGGGCAAGTTGTTGTGTACCATATAAGAAGGCAGGCTGGGCATGAGCCAGGGGAGCAAGCCAGTGAACAGCATTCCTCCATGGCCAGTGCTTCAGCTCCTGCCTCCAGGTTCCTGCCCTGAGTTCCTGCCTTGGGCTCCCTAAGTGATGAACTGTGACCCAAGAAATATAAGCTGAATAAACCCTTTCCTCCCCAAGTTGGTGTCGGTCAGAGTGTTTTGTCACAGCAATGGAAGACAAACTAAAACAAGACCCATTTTGGGGCCTGTCACTTGGATCAGTCAGGGTGCCACATGGCTTCTGGGGGGTGCATTATAGGAGCTGATTTCCAGGATGGTCTGTGTCTGGGAGGCAAAGGGACTTCCCTGTGTCTGTACCCTCCTTGCTGATCTGGAAGGCAGTCCCTCCTGTGTGCTGTATGTTTGTGTTTGTGTTTGTGGAAGAGTTGGTCTCAGAGAACTGGATGAATCAAACTCATGAAAATTGTACTTCACTCCATGCTTTTAGTTTCCATTTGGATGAAAGCATTATATAAAATTATTGCGATCACTTTAATATGTTAGAGCAGCTCTCTCACCCCAGGCTCCTGATGTTTTGGATGTGTGTTTGAGTCTTTCTAAAACTATGGAACCTCAGTTCAGCTTATGGGTAGGAACCTATTTGGAGGGTGTAAGTGCCTTAAGCCCTCATACTTAGTGAGATCTTATTCTGGAATGCCTGATCAGAAATATAAATATTTTAATGGTATAACCTGGCTACCCTAAAAATATCTTTAAATATCTATTATTCTACAAAAGTACTACTTGTTTATGTATGGGTGCTTAACTAAAGTCCTAGGCAATAGACTCTAAAAACCATCACATAACTGGTCTATTCTAATGCAAAATTATATGTGTTTGGATAACTGTTTTTAAGTTTTACTTATTTTTAATCTGAAGTCCTATTTCCTTTGGTGTCAAAACTCTCTCTCAGAGGTATGTGTATATCTTGGTCTGGTTTGGGTGGAGATCTGGCCTGGGCCAGCCCTGTTTCTTGCCTCCAGGGCTGGGAGAGAGCAGCCTGGGACAGCTAGTGGGCTTTATTGTGTTCCTGCAGTGATTCCTATCTGTTCCCCCACCCCCTTCTTCATAGGAAGCCAACATAGCACCCTGGGCCTGAACCACTCTCCTGCTGATCTGGCCACTCCTGGGAGTTCCCCATCCAGGTGTGGCAAGCCACATCTTTAATCCTAGCATGGCTTCAATCCCAGCACAGTCAAGGTTTGGGTTAAGGTCAGAAATACTGATTTCTGAACAAAATGGAGTTTATCTGGCCCATCTCATTTTCCATCTTTTATTAAGTTGGAAACCCAGTTAGGGATATTTACTACATTTCTGAAAATGCTCTAAAGTTTTTGTTTTGAAACTAGTTTGTCATGACATTGTGTCTAACCACAGTATTTATTTTATGGGAATGCTTCTTAGTATTTCTTCACAACTAAGGGTCAATCTGTTTATGAATGTTGTTATGTTTCATGGTATTAAGAAGGAAATGAGAAGGTGAGAAAAATGTTAAAGAGATGGAGATATTTTTAGTAAGGATTTATATGAAGATGATGAGAGAGTCTATGCAAGTGATAAAAGTCTGAGGAGGTTTGTTATGGCAGGTAAAATGTAAAATTATATGAATAAGCTTAATTTTCTAAGGATCAGTTAAATGGTTCAAAAAACAAATGTAGATCTAGTCAAGGTTTATTTAAGAATGGTCAGTTTTTGTCCAAGCTAGATATGCATATCACATGGTGTTTCAAGGTATGGTAAAATAATAAGATACCTGTATTAAATTAAGTTGTCATAAACACTCAAGCTAGGTTACTAATGGCCTGAATGGGATTGTAAATATACAGAGTTGTTAATTTTCAGTCCACTCCTGGCCTGCACAGGACTCCCTGTTACAGGTTTGGATTAAATGGATACAGACAAATAGTGGGTTACCTATGGCTACTGAAAAATGTACTTTATGTTTCTTGCAAAAGTTGCTTTTGATATTTCCTTTGACCTAACTGGATAATTTGGCTCAAAAAGCTAGGTTCTATCTTCCTGAACCAACTGCATGTAGTCCAGAAGAAGACAGTTTTGGATGGGCTTGGTAATCTTTTTCAGTTTATTTCCTGTCTTCCAGTATGTGGTACAACTCCTCTCTTTCTGGGAAAACTATAAATCACGATAGGGGGTCTGAAAAAGAAATTGTTCCTGTTTGTAGTAATTGTAGTGAACAGCTTACATTTAAGATAAATCTGAAGCTGGGTGTGGTGGCGCACACCTTTAATCCTAGCACGTGGGAGGCAGAGGCAGGCAGATCTTTGTGAGTTCAAAGCTAGCCTTGTCTACAGAGTGAATTCCAGGACAGCTGGGGCTACAGGGAGACCCTGTCTCAAAAAGACCAAAAAAAAAAAAAGATAAATCTGAAATTATTTAATTCTATTTTGTGGGCTATGCCTGCTTAACCTATGGTGTTAAGTCCCTCTTCCAGTCAGTATTATATAAGCCTGCTTGAATTTTTGTCCAATCCTTATCTAAAATATTATACAGTAATTAAAAGTATCAGGCTGGTGTAACTTAGCCTTCCTAGATGGTTAATGACCATACTTAATGCCCCTACCAATTAGGCTGAGGGACTTAAGGAACAACTTTGTTTCTTGCCCTCTGAGGTCAACTAAGTCCCAGGGGACTATGGCTGGGGGCATCTCCTGAAATGTCCTGCAATTGTGAGTCACCAGTCCTCCTGGGCAGAGAGGTCTTGGAAATCCACTAATGGGAATCTAGCCAGTATCCAGTCTATAAAGAGGAAAGTCTCTTCATCCTTCAAAAGGGAAGCCTGGTCCTGCATGACCTAACTTGTCCTCCAGTGGATGGAACTGGTAAAAGCTGAGAGGAGCCAGAGGTCTTTCCCCCCCAAATCCGAGTGGCCCCTGAAGACCAAATCCTCAACTGACCTTGAGAAAACAAAACTTGGTCATTCTGGGCTAACCGTATGGACTTAAACATCCCAAAGGAAAGTATAACCAAAAGATAAGTAATCATTATATTTCCTTTACAGTCTGAGAGAGTGTGCCTCCAAACACTAGATTTTAAGTCATTTAAAGTTGTATGAGATCTGTTTTACCAAATAATAAAGTTTCCTCCTTCTATTTAAGCAACTACCTAAGAGAAAACTCACACCATGACTGTCGAAATTTCCTGGAAAGCAGATCCTGAGTCCAGACACCATGGCAAAATGAACCAAAGGAGAAGCCCAATAATGGATGCTTCAGAACCCCTCATTGAGAAATTCTAATGGACTTTTAAGTTGGACATTTATTTTTTTAAATTTTTTTTTATTAATTTTATTTATTTCTGTATGTGTACGAATGTATTGTCTGCATGCAAGTCTGTGCACCCGTGTCGTGCAATGCCGCGGAGGTCAGAAGTGGGCGTCGGATTCCCCTGGAGCTGGAGTTCTCCTGGAGTTGGAGTTTCAGACGGTTCTCAGCCGCCATGTGGGTGCTGGGGATCGAACCCGGGTCCTCTGCAAGAGCGGTCGGCGCTCTTAACCGCTAGGCCATCTCTCCAGCCCCTTAAGTTGGACATTTAATTCACCCTGTTCCTCTCCTGGTTCCCTGACTAGAAAATGTACCTAGCTACTCTCACCTTCACAGGCACAGGTCAAGGATTTTTGTACTTTCTGTAACTATACTTTTAGGGGTCTATTAGATAGATCCACTGAGCAGGGGTACCCCGGTCACCACCCCATATGCCCCTTTTCAGCATGGAAGAAGTCAGAGCGGTCAGCACCCTGATTCCCTCTTGGCAATTGAGGTAACGTTCTCAGAGGGTAATGTGATAAAAGTAGGAGTTAAAAATTGGCTAGGCAGAACTGGTAAGAGTCCAAAACGACATCTCCAGAGAAAGTAGACTGATTTGCTTCTTGCCCACTTGTGTCCCCTTTCTAAAGCCTAGGGAACAATCTGAGGAAAAGGGGGCATGGTAGAATGTAAGGGCTGCAATTGGGGTGAACTACGAAACTACAGAAACATAGACTGGACTCTGATCAACATGATAGTACATATACGCTCCCCCAGCTTATATGTAAGTTTGGGCATAGCTACTTGCAAATTGGTTTTACATGAAGGATGCCTGTATTCATTATTTATGACCTATTATTAAAAAATAAAAAAATTAAAAAAAATTGGCTAAGCAGTTTAAGGTCAAGACCCCCCAAAGAGTCAGTTTCTTTCTCAGCTGAGAGCTGAAGACTTCCTGGATCTGCCAGTATACTTGTCCTTCTGGTTGCTCTGACTTGTGGCCCAAGCATCCTTAACTCACTTGTCAGATTTATTAACCAGTGGGTAAATTCCATTAAAATCATTGCGCTAAGGACCCAATACAACCCCCTCCCTAGTGGAGATTATTCCATCTTGGAAACACCAACTGTAGTCAACTCTTATGAACTTCCTTCAACGATTTGAAGACTTCACAATGAGAGCGGGAAATGAGATAGAGGATTGTTGAGAAAGAGGATTATAAAAACTCAGGGATAGTGTTCTCAGATACCATGAAGCCACTTTTCCTTAGTTACTCTAGGAATGATTGATTTGCTTGATTCCTATGTTTCCCCTTGATTAGTAACTTTAACTGTGGTGTTAAACTCTGATTGGCTGGTGTACTTGATTGTTAACTTTAATTGTGATGCTAAACTCTGACTGTTGTACTTATAAATTACCCTGTAACCCGCACCTCAGGGCCCCACTCCTCAGGAGTTGAGTGTTGGCCCAGCGTTGTAATTAAGCCCTCCCTTAAAACTCCACGTGGTGAAGTGAGTGGTCTCTCTGCTGCAACTTTACAACAATTTGATGGGGGACTCCTGGACCCTAACAGTTCTCCTGTGTCTATCTAGTCATCTCATGTATTTGTGGACAGTGTTTTGTTGTTGTTGTTGTTGTTGTTGTTGCTGCTGCTGCTGTTGTTTCCTGAGACAAGGTCAAGCCTAACAGCAATCTCCATCCTGCCTTCTGCTGGTTCCTCTTTATAAGCAAGTACAAGTGTATAGGTGCATTGCAGCAGTCCGTGAAGATGAATACATGTAAAGTTATCTTGAAAAGGGCAGAACAGATACCAAAGTAACATTTGCATAATAGAGATCAAAAATATCTTTCAGTAGTCAAAGGTAACCCATTACTTGTCTATGCCCCTTTAATCTGAATCTACAACTGGAAGTCCAGTACAAGCCAGGAATGGACCAAAACCAACCACAGCCTTGTGTGGTTATAATCCCATTTAGACCATTAGTAAACTGGCTTTAGTGTTTATACCATTCCACTCTAGATACATTTAACCACTTCAATCCAGTACAAATATGTTATTTTCTACTAAACTTTGCAAGCAATATTTATACCCATTTGGACAAATGGGGCGGTTCCCCCAAACACATCACCACAAAATAAAAACCTAAAGTGATCCTTCAAGTCCTGGGGCAGGCTCTGGCCAACCAATTCTTTCCAGATATTCAGAAACCCAACACATAGGCCTGGTAAAAACCCTGTCTATCCACCTCCAAAATGTTCCACCTAGTAATCAAATATCCCCCCCACAGAACACAACCAAGGCCTTGAATTCTATATTATCTAATTTTTTTTCTTTTCACCAATATCAGTTTAATACTGCCAATTCCTCAATATCCCCAAGAGAAGTTATGTTTACCTGCAATTTGTGAAAGTTAAATTACTAAAATTCTAATTTAGTATATGTTTATTCAGCAACATTTCCATGAAGCACAATGTGAATAAAACCCACCCAACTTCCATGTGGTTAATCTCAAATATTGTCTTTTGTATATCTTTAAATTTTTAAATATATTTTTATTGAAGTTTTGTACATTTCATATATTTCTCAATCCAGTTTACAACCATTCCTCCTTCCATGCCCCCCACCCCACCCAAGCTCATGCATAGTGCCATACATGTCTTGCAACTTTTTCTGTTTTTTTAATTTTCATTTTTTTATTGATGCTTTGTGTATTTCATACAGCATTTTCCAATTCAGTTCAGGCATATTTCCCTTTCCCTTCCCCCCACCCCACCCCACCCCATCCCAGATCATGCATTCTGCCATAACTGTCCTGCATCTTTCAGATTTTTTTTCATTTTTTAACAATAAGTGATAATTTATGAGTACAAGCATCCTTCATGTAAAACCAATTTGCAAGCAGTTGTGCCCAAACCCACACAGCCCATGGGTCCCACCATCCAGCGGGGGAGGGGGGGCTTGTATGTTCAATCAAGTTGATCAAATGAGTGTCCAGACTATATTGTTGTAGTTTCACCATTCAGCCCAATCGCAGCCCTTACATTCTACCACACCCCCTCTTCCACAGATTGTTCCCTAGGCTTAGAAAAGGGGTACAGGTGGATGAGAAGCAAAACAGTCTACTTTCTCTGGAGCTGTTGTCTTGGTCTCTGGTCAATTCTGGCTGTTTCCTTTCATGGGCTGACAATTTGTCCAGGAATAATCTTTCAATCCTACTCTATAAGAGTTGGCTCCAATTTACAGTTGGAGAACGACCTCATCATCATCACATTTCTCCTTGTTCTATTGGGGAAGGCAAGAAAGTCTCTCATATTAAAACCTTTGTGGCACCTAGAAGGTAAGTTTCATTAGGACTCATTATAAATAGTTGTTACAAGTAGGATCCACAGAGGGGTTTGATGTTTGTAGCAATCTGAGGCTTTTCTTCCTTTCAATGTTCAGATGGGCCAACCTTTCTGCTGGCACTTTCTGGTACATCCTACTCAATGCAAAGCTGTATCTTTTCTTTCTCAGCCGTTAAGTTGGTGACATTTTGATCTGTTGGAACATACAAATCTTTTCCCATAGTTAGTTTTAAGATTTGAATTGCAAGGTTTTTGACAAAAAGTTTTCATATCTATCTGTATCCCCCTTTTTTAATTTTAGGTTTTTTGTTTTTTGACCCATGAGTCTCAAAAAGGCAGTTGTATTATACATACCTATAGGGTGGAATCAAGGCACATATTTCATCAAATTCACCCATGCTGTTTTGGGTGACTGTATGTGATTAACTTGGTGTTCTAGTTTGTCTTCCATTGCTGTGACAAAACACTCTGACTGACACCAACTTGGGGAGGAAAGGGTTCATTCAGCTTACATCTCCTGGGTCACAGTTCATCACTTAGGGAGCTGAAGGCAGGAACTCAGGGCAGGAACCTGGAAGACAGGAACTGAAGCACAGGCCATGGAGGAATGCTGTTCACTGGCTTGCTCCCCTGGCTCATGCCCAACCCGCACAACAACCTGCCCAGGGTGGCACTACTCACTGTGGGCTGGGCCCTCCCACACTGCTCGACCATCAAGAAAATACTCCACAGATGTGGCCACAGGCCAATCCAATGGAGCCAATTCCCCAATTGAGGCTCCCTCAACCCAGGTGTGTCAAGTTGACACTAAAGCTATCCAGCACACTTGGGAAGCAAACTTAATTTTTAAGTGAAATCATCCTATACGTGAAAGAATGCTACAAGGTGATACTGTACAACAGAAAAATCATAGAGAACATTTCTATGTGCCAATCCCAAAGTTATTGTTATACAGATTTTATGTAAAACAAATGTGGACAACAGCAATTTATATCTCCATTTAACTCAGATGCATTACCATTTTTATCAGAGCCCTTAAACCAATGTTGTTTAATATACACATATTTACTTTTACTAAGTCCTAAAACACCATGTAACCTGTAGACAGAGTCTGGGCAAAACTGGATACTTGTTGAACTCATGTCAATTAAATATGCATTAATCGAATATACACCCATGTCCCTCTCCCGCCCCTCCCACCTTCCCGATTCACCATTTCAGTCTGTTTTCTGATGCAGTCTTTCTGTTGTTGTTCTTTTAATATGCATCCCTCTCCACAAAAAATATTTATAACTGGGTTATTGGCACTAGCATCCACATATGAGGGATACCATTTGTCATTTGTTTTTCTGGGTCTGTGTTACTTCACTTAACATAATGTCTTCTAGCTCCATCCATTTACCTGCAAAGTTCATGATGTTTTCTTTCTTTACCACTGCATAGAATTCCATTGTGTACATGTACCACATTTTCTCTATCCACTCATCAGTTGAGGGGCATTTGGGTTGGTTTCTCAGTCATTTTTAAATTTTTCTTTGCACAGGTTTACAGTTTGGGGCAGATGTTTGTGTTTTCAGTCAGTTCTTTGACTCAGTCAATTTCTGTTGATGTTCCCTCCAATTTGTATTGCTCTAAAATTTGCATATATATGTCATACCTATTACCTAAATTATGATAACTGAAAATAATCTATAAGTTCTTTCCAGAATGTATTTAGGAATTCACATTTCCCGTTAATTTTATATTATTCTAAAATATTCATACATACCCTCCACCCATGTACCAATATTACAAAGTCTGAACATAAGTGGTTGGTTAATTCTAGAACCCATTAAGGGATTCACCTTTTTTTATGTGTATGAGTGTACTGTCTGCATGTAGGTTGGTGCACCCGTGTTGTGCAATGCCACAGAGGTCAGAAGAGGGCTTCGGATTCCCCTGGAACTGGAGTTAAAGACAGTTCTTAGTTGCCATGTGGGTGCTGGGAATTGAACCCGGGTCCTCTGCAAGAGCAGTCAGTGCTCTTAACCACTGAGCCATCTCTCCAGCCCCAAGGGATTCACCTTTTAACCATACTGCTGCTTTCACATAAAAATAAATATAACATTGATGATGCTTAGTATGTCCTAACTGCATACAAAGTGCTGTGTTCATATACATTCAATTCTTCCTCCATCCTTTGCACCACCCCTTTTCACTCTGAATTTCTTGTTCTTTCTCTTTTTTTTAATGTTTATTTATCTTGTATGTGTATGAGTGTACTGGTCTGCATGTAGGTTGGTGCACCCATGTTGTGCAATGCTGCGGAGGTCAGAAGAGGGTGTCGGATTCCCCTGGAACTGGAGTTAAAGATGGTTCTTAGCCGCCATGTGGGTGCTGGGGATCAAACCCGGGTCCTCTGCAAGAGCAGTCAGCACTCCTAACCGCTGAGCCATCTCTCCAGCCGCTTGTTCTTTCTCTTTTGTAACTAAGGGAAAACCTGTCTCCTGCTTGTAAGTGCAAGGATCTATGAAAACAAGCTAGGGGATTGTAAAGCTGATTGTAATCAAAGATGAGAATGCAAATATTTTTTCATTACTTCGGTTTCGCCAACTAAGAAAACTATTCAGAATCTCAACACAATTTCTTCTCTGAGTACCATAGCCACTAAGGGAAATACCTTCAAGGTATTCATGGCCTGTTGATGATATGTTTCCTTACATTTATAATCCATTTATGTTTTAGAATCAAACTCATGAAATCTGTTCTGCATTACAAAGAAGAAATGCTGAGGATACTTACCACAAGATGCAAGGAAACAGTTCCCTTTATTGAAAACACTGTATCATAGACACCTTCAATAATTAGAAAATCACTGAATACCAAGTCAAAAAGGAAATATGGTGTGGAAAATTTTAAATGGACAGTAAAATTCTTTTGTAGTTTTTGTTTAATAAAATGCTTTATTGTTTTAAGACTTGTCCTTTCAAATTCACATGGATTCTGAGCTGTCTTATATTCTGTGCAAAGCTTTACAATTCTGAAATTAATTTCATTATCTGATGAAATAAATAAAGACATGTGCCAATATCTAGTTTTCTCATCATGAAATGTGGAAGCTGGTTGTCTGGAGAAATACACTGCTTCTGGCAAGTCCATCCCAGGGGTTCCAAAAGAAAAGTTCAGAGATCCTTTTCAGGGTGAGAGATGGTGAGCACTCTGTCAGATCAAAACATCCTGAGCTGGAGAGCACTCTGCCTGATAAAAAAAAAAAAAAAATCTTGAGCCCTGACCGAGTGCACTGCACCATAATATTAGGTTATAAAAAGGCCGTGCACCCCCAGCCCCCAGAAAAAAAAGCACATGAGGCTTAAGTCACTCCAGGAACATGATTTACTTCCATGTGGGCTGCTAGAGCGGGCCACCTGTGGACTCATGGTGGAACCGGAGCAGCATGGCAGGGGCCTATTTTATCTAATATTAACATAGCGACTCTTCCTTATTTCTTAGTACCATTTACTTGTATTAGGCGGAGATCCACTTGAGTCTTTCTTTCACTGAGCTTTAGGCATCTGGAGAGCTTCCGTTAGGAGTGGTTCCAATGTGAAGCTTGGGTGTTTATTGAGCTGACACTGATTTTGGTTATACTCTTCAGGTGTTTGTTGTCCTCCCAATTGATGTACAGGTATGGATACTTTAGGCTCCAAAATCTCAACTCTATCCTAACACTGTACAAACCAGCACCCCTTGCCCAAACAGTAAACAGTTTGCCCAATGGACAATAGACTAAGCCATGCAACACCTAAGCTGGCCCAACCCACCCCTCCCCAGGTCATTGAACCACACCCTGAGGGCCCCAGGCACTCCCAGGTTCTGTGGGTGGAAAGGTCACAACACTTCTGCTATTGTGCAGCTGAAGTCCCCCACATCGAAGTGGGGCAAATCCCAATTGCTCACCCGGTGTGATGCACCCACTGAACCACTGTTCACCACCCATAATCTACTGACCAATTCCCCCAGGGCCAGGTGCCAAGGTCTGTACCTGTTCATTAGGAGAAAGGCTCAGATGACACCTTCCCTGTTGTCTCCTGACACCCTTGGGTGATGTCTATAGCACCAAATTGTAGTCACTAAGGATCCAACCACCTCTGACTCTTCCCAATGCTCTTGGGAACCCTTAAATCACCCTCCCTGACTTCACCATTAGCTGATCAGAGCCCACCTCCAGCCCTGGGAGCCACCATCTTGGAAAAGCCTTTATGTTTATCTTCTAAAGTTTTTTAAATTAAAAAATTATGTGTATGAGTGTATGAGTGTTCTGCATGTATGTAAGTGCACCCATGTCATGCAAAGCCCACAGAGGCCAGAAGAGGGTGTTGGATTCCCTGAAATTTGAATTACAGATATTTGTTAGCCATGTGGGTGTTGGTCCTCTACAGGAGCAGCCAGTGCTCTTAACCACTGAGCCCTGTCTCTAGTCCCATTATTTGGCTTGTTAATTTAAAATTTTTTAATTTTATTTATTTTTGTATGTGTATGAATGTACTGTCTGCATGTAGGTTTGTGCACCCATGTCGTGAAATGCTGCAGAGGTCAGAAGAGGGTGTCGGATTCCCCTGGAACTGGAGTTCTCCTGGAATTGGAGTTACAGACGGTTCCAGCCGCCATGTGGGTGCTGGGAATCTAACCCGGGTCCTCTGCAAGAGCAGTCGGTGCTCTTAACCCCTAGGCTATCTCTCCAGCCCCATTGGCTTGTTAATTTTAAAAAAAAATCTAATTTCTTAGTTTGTTTTCAAGACACTACCTCACTATGTAGACCTGGCTGGCCTGGAACTCACTATGTAGACCAGGCTGGCCTCGATCTCACAGAGATCCATCTGCCTCTGCCTACTGGATGCCAGGATTAAAGGCAAGTGCCACATTGCCTGGCTAATTTCTTTTTAAAAAATTAAATTACATTGTAATTTATTTGGGGCTCGAATATGCCACAGTGTGCATGTGGAAGTCAAAGGACCTTCCATGTGGGTCTCCAGGACTGAACACAGGTAGACAAGCTTAGTGGTAGGCAATTGAACCTACTGAGCCATCTTGCCAGCCACATATTAAAATTTTTTATTACATTTATTTTGTATGTTTGTGAACATGTGTGTGGGCAAGCACATGCCACAGTGTCAGAGGACAACTTGGGAGAGCAGATTCTCTTTGCCCACCATGCTGCTTTGCGGGATTAAACTCAGGTCTTTAGCTTGTGTGCTAGGTAAATGCTTTGCTAGTGAGTCACAGCTCCCAGTTGACCTTTGAAAATTTAGAGGCCCCCTCCTTCACGTGAAGCCAAAACTCAATATCTCATATCTTCCTTGCTCACTCTGCACCTCTAAAATTTTTTATTGCCCTGTGTGCTTATGTACTGGCACCTGTGGATCATGTGCATGTGAGTGCAGGGCCTGAGCCCCGGAGGAGTGCATCAGATGCCTTGGACCTGGAGTTCCAGGCCTTTGTCAGCTGACACAGATAGGAGCTGGGGAACCAACTCTGTTCCTCTGCAAGAACACCAAGCACCCTAAACTTCTGAGTCATCTCTCCAGCCCTTGCACCTTAATTTTTGTGAGAGCATCTCTCACTGGGACCTTGAGCTCATCAACTGATGCTTCTGATCTTCCTGTCTCCACCTGTCTGGTTAGGAGTTATAGGCACATTGTGTGCTTCAGTACGGGTACAAGCCTGTCACCCAAGCATTGGGCTGAGGTGAGGTAGGTGGGGTTGGGGAGAGGATCAGGAGTTAAAGGCCACTCTGGGCCACATGAAACACTGTTTCAACAACGTGACACAATAACAAACAGCAAGCCTGGAGTCCTGCAGTCCCTATGATCATGCTTGCAGTGTTATTTTTCCTGAGGATGGCTACAGCAAAGCTGACCTCTCCTGAGAAGCACACCATGCATTCCTGGTAAGCAGTAGGTGGAGAAGTTAACGTGAATGAACAAGGTTTCTGAGAACAATTTTTATTTCTATTATGTGTATGAGTATTTTGCCTGCATGTATGTAAGTCTATCCATGTTGGGCAATGCCTACAAAGGTCACAAGAGGGTGTCAGATCCCTTGGAACTGGAGTTACAGACAGTTGTTAGATGCCATGTGGGTGCTAGAACCAAACTCGCTCTTCTACAAGAGCAGCCAGTGCTCCTAACCACCAAAACATCTCTCCAGGCCCTAAATATGTTGTAAAAAGAAATTAAAAATTTCTATTTCAGCTACTTGGTGTAGGTGTGTCTATGTGTGGATGTATGTTTGCCACAGTACACATCTGGAGGTCAGAGGTTGTGATGGTTAATCCTGGGTGTCAACATGACTGGACTAAGGAAAAATAAGAGAAAAAGGATCTTTGGATTGGACCGCCTCAACCCGGATGGCCCATCCCAAATGTGGGTGTTACCTTCTGCTGGCAGGCAGTATAAAAGGCCATGGCAGAGGGAGCTGGTCCCTTTTTTCCTGCGGCTTGCCTCTCTCTCACTGGTGAGTTTGTCTTGCTGCTGTGATCAACCCTTCGGATCCCAGCATGTACTGAGACCGGCAGATCTCCTGTAATCCACCAGGCCTTCAGCACCAGATTGGGACTACTGAGACATCCAGCCTTGTGGACTGAGCAGTTCCCTGGATTTTCAGCCTCTCCAGTGCAGCGTGGCTACTGTTGGACTACTTGAGCTCTGTCACGTGAGCAAATCAATAAATTGTACATAGCTATATATTCATCCTATTGCTTCTGTTTCTTTAGAGAACCCTGACTAATACAGATTTTGGTACCAGGAGTGGTTCTAGAGAAACAGAATTGAAAGGATGAATTTCTTTAGAGGGCTTGGTAGTTTCTGGAGCCAGCTCTCCAATCCAATGAAGCCTAGAGTTACTGAAGGCTCTCCTGGT
>VZQC01005254.1:512729-542973 GCA_009823505.1 Rhizomys pruinosus
GACTACCAGGAGGAAATTGGACTTTTTCTCCACATGGGGGCAAGGAAGATTATGTCTGGAAGGCAGGAGATGCTGTAGGGCGCCTTCTGGCACTAACACATCCTATGATTAAGGTCAATGGGAAACTCCAACAACCCAAACCAGACAGGACAATAAATGGCCCAGACCCTTCAAGGATGAAGGTATGGGTCACTCCTCCAGGGAAAGAGCCAAGACCTGCAGAGGTGCTTGCTGATGGTGGAGGAAATACAGAATGGGTAGTAGAAGAAGGTAGTCATGCAGGCAGTACATTCATACACATACAGACATAAATAAAATTAATAAAAAAAAAAAACATAAAAAAAAAAAAGAAGGTAGTCATAAATATCAGCTGAGGTCATTGGACCAGTTAATATCTATTATAATCTACCAGAAACGTGGATTATAATAGATATTAACTTTTATCCTATTTGGTTAAGAATGTGCTTGTTCATATATGTATGAATATTAAGCAGATACTTGTGTTGTTCCCTTTTGAATGTGCAACTGAGATAAGTGTTAAGTGTTGTCATATTTAGGTTATTAGATACTGAAGGACTAAGTGTTCCTCAAGGACATTACCACCTACTCTAAGATATAATGCTTTGCTATTGCACATGAGACATTTATAACATGTTAGGTTGAATTATGACCTTGCCATTGTTTGCAATTGACATTTAAGCATAACATAAGGAGAGGCTATTTATTGGGTGTCAAGTTGACAAGGGGCGGACTTGTGATGGTTAATCCTGGGTGTCAACTTGACTGGACTAAGGAACAAATAAGAGAAAAAGGGTCTTCTGATTGGACCACCTCAACCCGGATGGCCCATCCCAAATGTGGGCGTTACCTTCTGCCAGCAGGCAGTATAAAAGGCCACGGCAGAGGGAGCTGGTCCCTTTTATCCTGCAGCTTACCTCTCTCTCACTGCTGAGTTTGTCTTGCTGCTGTGATCAACCCTTCGGATCCCAGCGTGTACTGAGACTGGCAGATCTCCTGGAATCCACTGGGCCTTCAGCACCAGATTGGGACTACTGAGACATCCAGCCTTGTGGACTGAGAAGTTCCCTGGATTCTCAGCCTCTCCAGTGTGGCGCGGCTACTGTTGGACTACTTGAGCTCTATCACGTGAGCAAATCAATAAATTGTATATAGGTACATATTTGTCCTATTGCTTCTGTTTCTTTAGAGAACCCTGACTAATACAAGAAGGTATGATAGTTAATCCTGGGTGTCAACTTGATTGGATTTGGGATTAACTAAAATGAGAAAGAGATCTTCAGATTGAATCATTTAGAGCTGGAAGACCCACCCTAAATGTGGTTGTTACCTTCTGATGACAGCCAAGGCAGAAGGGAGCTGGTCCCTTTTTGCTCCTTGCTTTCTCTCTCACTGGTGAGTTTGTCTTGATGCTGTGAGGAACTCCTTCGATCCAGCATAGAATGAAGACTACCAGATCTCCCAGAATCCATCAGGCATTCGGTGCCAGATCAGAACTGAGCAACCACCAGATTCTCAGCTTCTCCAGTGTGGTGCAGCCACTGTTGGATTACTCGGACTCTATCTGATTCTGTTTCTTTAGAGAACCTTGACTTATCAGTCAAGGTATCCCAGAAGGCAACTTGGAGGAGTTGCTGTTCTCCTTCCACCACCATGTGGGGCCCTATAATCAAACTCACTACTTGAGGCTCGGTGGCAAGGGCCTTGACCAGTTGAGCTATCTTGCCCATCCTAAACAAGCTTTTTATGTTGTCTTGGGGAACATACTGAGGTGAGTGCAGATCTAAGAAGCATGTGCAGGCTGCTGCCTCCTCACAGGCACCACGGCTTGGACAGGAGGGTTCAAGCTCCAGCCTCTGCTTGACTGGCACTATCCTCATCACTGGGCCTGTGACAGTCATACTTTCAAGCCACTGAGGGAGGGAACTGGAAGGATTGGTGCTGACTCACTGTACATCCTACTGTCTATTTTCTTTTCTTCACCACAGAGACTGAGATTTGTGTTGGCCAAGCACCTTGGCACCTTCTTCTGATTTTAAGTACTGGGTTGGCTCCAAGAAACCTCTCACCTCAGCTACTGGAATGCATTAGGACTTTTCTTGGGGTGTGTATTAAGCTCACATGTGCAAGTGTACATGCATGTGTGTGCATGTGTACAGAGGTCAGATGCCAATCTCAGCTGTTATCCTCAGAATTGTCTCTCAGTGCTGAGAACTCACGAATTAGGCTAGACTGGCTGGCCAGTGAGCCCCAGGAATCCTCTGTTTCCAAATCCCTAGCACTGGGAATAAAAGCAGGACACACCACACTCTCTTTATTTTTAAATATCCCAATTTTTTTTAATGTGTATGAATGTACTGTCTGCATGTAGGTTTGTGCACCCTTGTCGTGCAGTGTTGCGGAGGTCAGAAGAGGGCTTCGAGTTCCCCTGGAACTGGAGTTAAAGATGGTTCTTAGCCTCCATGTGGATGCTGGGAATCAATCCTGGGTCCTCTGCAAGAGCAGTTTAACTTCTGAGCCATGTCTCCAGCCCCTCACTTTTTTTTTTTTTTTCTTTAGGGACTGAACTGAGGTCATTGCACTTGGAAATGCTTTCTCTGTTTGTTTGTTTTCTCTATTTTTTTTCTTTTTAGTATTTGAGTGTTTTGCCTACACATGTGTAAGTGCACCCATGTGTACAATGCTCAAAGAGGCCAGAAGGTGTTAGATCCCCTGGAACTGGAGTTACGATGGTTGTTAGCTGCCATGTGGGTGCTGGGAACTGAACCCAGTTCCTCTGCAAGAGAAGCCAGTGCTCTTAACCATTGAGCCAAATCTCCAGCCCTAGCAGACTGTACTTATTTTCAAATGAGGCTCAAAATCAAGAGCTGTGAAAAAGGAGTGGCCTGCCACTAACAAATTTCACACTGTTAGGAACTACTGAAACCGATGCAAACAACACACACACACACACACACACATTTCATTTTCAGACAGTCTTGTTATGTAGTTTTTAATATGTAGACCAGGGTGACCTTGAACTTGCAAGTACTGAGATTACAAGCATGGTGGCCAGGCCTGGCCTCACACACAGTATAATTTAAAATATGGACTATACCATTCTAAAAGAGTCAGTTTTATTTTAATCTAGTCATGAAATGTAATGGTACACATCCTAATTCATATGTCAATAAACAAATTCAAAATAATGAAATAAACCCCTTTTTCCTATTCATAAGCCAAACAGGTTAAGTTTTAGCTTTTTGATATTTTCTGTTGTTGCTCTTGTTGGGGTTTTTTTTNGGGGAAGAGGAAATAATCAGACTTTTTTTGAGGCCTATTGGATACTTTTTCTGAGTTGACACTGATCCGAGGAGACCCTAAAAAGCGATTGTGTGCCCTCTGCGTTAAAGTAGGGGCCTATGGAGGTCAGGTGATAAATGGAGTTTTGAGCAGAAGTCCGACTCACGGTGGGCCCATGGGTCCCAGAACATCATCTGTAGCTTATTTCCCCAGTCCCGAATGTATAATTGGGATAGTATAATTAGACATTGGCAGAATCCCACATTGGTTCCCTGACCGTGGAGTGCGGGCTATGTATGGTTGGAAAGCCAAATGGAAACCATTGTGTTGCCCTCTACCAGGGAAAAAATAGGTGAACCAAAAACAATATCATCGATCCCTGGAGGATTGCAGAAATTAGTGCCACCATCAAGGATTGAAAAATGAACTTTCTTGCAGGGGTGGTGATTCCTACCACATCTCCATTTAACTCATTCTGGCAAAACGACAGATGGATCATGGAGAATGACAGCTGACTATTCAAAACTCCAACCAAGTAGTGACCCCAATTGCAGCCGCATGTACCAGATGTGGGTCCTTACTTGAGCAATTAATATGTCTCCTGTACAGGTAATGCAGCTATTATCTGCCAATGCTTTCTTCTCAATACCAGTTCATAAGGAACAACAGAAGCAATTTCTTCTGCAGGCCAACAGTATATCTTTACTGGTTTACCTCAAGGGTATGTTAACTCTCCAGCCTGTGCCTAACTTTAGAAGGGATCTTGATCGCCTGAACTCTCCACAAAAATCACCACTGGTCCACTATATTGATGATGTTATGCTTATTGGACCCAGTGAGAGGAGGTAGCCGCTAGTCTAGACTTGTTGGTAAGAATATGTGCATGAGAGGATAGGAAATAAATCCAACTAAAATCAAGGGCCATCTACCTCAGTGAAGTTTCTAGGAGTTCATTGGTGTGAGATCATGCCAGAGACATTTCTTCTCAAGGTAAAGAATAAGTTGTTTCGACTTGGCCCCTCCCTCCACCAAGAACAGAAGAGCACAACATTTGGTGGGCCTTTTTTGATTCTGGAGGCAGCACATTCTTCATCTGGTTGTGTTTTACTATGACCCATATACAGGTGACTCAGAGGCAGCAACTTTGAGTGGGGCTTGAAGGAAAAGGCTCTTCAACAGGTCCAGGCTGCAGTGCAGGCTGCTCTGCCCCTAGGGCCATATGATCAGCAGACCCACAATGGTGCTTGAGTATCAGTGGCAGATAGAATGGCTGTCTGGAGTCCTGTGCAGGCTCCCATAGGGGAATCACAGCGGAGGCCCTTGGGGGTTTTGAGGTAAGGCTCTACCTTCATCTGATAAACAACTATTCTCCTTTTATAGAGAAGCTCTTACCCTGCATATTGGCCTAAGTGGAAACTGACGTTTGACATGGGCCACCCAGTCACCATGCGTAACTGACATGCCCATCATGAGCTGTGTGTTATCTGACCCACAGACCATAAATAGGACATGTGCAGCAACAGTTCATTAGTCAATGGAAAATGTCATGTACATACGTTGACAGGTGCCCCGGGCAGGCCCTGAGGGCACAAGAAGCTAGATGAATAGTTGCCCAAATGCCTTGTGTTCCCACTCCTTGTTACAATGCCTCCTATGCTTAAGAATGCACCTATGGCTCATGGGGTTTTGCCCTATGATCAGTTGACTGAGGAAGGGAAGACTAGGAGCCTGGTTTTTACGATGGTTCCTACACTGCTGATGCAAGCACCCACCCAGAGGTGGACACTGCACGCATTCAGCATATTTCTGAAACAACCTAAAGGACACTGGTGAGGAAAGTTCTTCACAGTGGGGCCAGAATTGTGGGCAGTGCACTTGGTTGTGCATTTTCCTGGAAGGAGAAATGGCCAGAGGTATCGATTATATACTGATTTATGGGCTGTAGCCAATGTTTGGCTGGATGTCAGGGACTTGGAAGGAGCATGACTGGAAAATTGGTGAGCAAGACATTTGGGGACGAATAGTGGATAGAGCTCTCGAATGCTCAAAGGATGTGAAGATACTTGTGCTCTCAGTGTAATGCTCTATCAAAAGGTGATCTCAAAGAGGATGAGTTTTAATAATCAATTAGATGATGACTCATTCTTGTGGATAGCACTCTTTTCCAGCTATCCTGTTGTTGCTTTATGGGCCCATGAACAAAGTGGTCATGGTGGCGAAGTGAGGAGGTATGCATGGCTCGACCATGGAACTTCCACTCACTACAAGCTGATCTGGCTCAGCACCGCTGCCGTGACAGATTTGGCCAACACAGAGACCATATTGGACCCCCGAATGGTGGCTATTCCCCAGGGGGACCAGTCAGCAACCTGGTGGCAGGTTTGACTACATTGGACCGCTTCCATCTAGGGAGGGGACAGTGTTTTGTCTTTACAGGAATAGATACTTATTTCTGTGTTATGGATTTGCCTTTCCTGCCGTAAGTCTGCCAAAACTACTCATCAGGGACTTACGGAAATGCCTTATCCACTTTCATCCGGTATTCCTCACAGCAATGCTTCTGACCAAGGAACTCACTCCTGCCAAAGAAGTGTGACGGTGGGCCCATGGTCATGGTATCCACTGGTTTACCATGTTCCCAACAGCCAGAGCAGCTGGCTATTGAATAGAATAATGGAATGGCCTCTGAAGACACAGTTACAATGCTCCAATTAGGTGACATACCCGTGGAGGGTGGGGCAAGGTTCTCGCAGGCCATAGTATGGTGCTGTTTGATTCAGCGCCCACTATATGGTATCTTTCTCCTATACCAGAATTACAGGTCCAGGAACCAAGGGGTGAAGTGGGAATGATTCCACTACTATCACCCCCTAGTGACCTCGTAGGAAAATTTTTGCTTCCTGTACCCACGATCTTCCATTCTGCTGGTCTAGATGTTTTGGCTCCAATGGGGGGGAGTGTCTGTTTGCCAGGGAGATACAGCAAACGTTCCATGAACTGTAGATAAGACTTCCCCCTGGCCAGTTTGGGCTTCTACTGCCCTTAAGCCACAGGCTAAGGCAGGAATAACAGTCAGTAGTAGAGGAGCATTGATCCAGACTACAGGGGGAAATTTGGACTTTTTCTCCGACAATGGGGGCAAGGAGATTATGTCTCGGGAAGGCAGGTGAGATGCTGTAGGCACGCCTTCTGTACTACACCTCCTATGATTAAGGTTCAATGGGAAATCCAACAACCAAACCAGACAGGACAATAAATGGCCAGACCCTTCAGGAATGAAGTATTGGGTACGCCTCCAGGCAAAGAGCCAAGACCTGCCGAGGTGCTTGCTGATGGGGAGGAAATACAGAATGGTGTAGAAGAAGTGTCTGCAGTGGGCATACTTCATACACATTACAGACATAAATAAAATTAATAAAAAAAAAACAACATAAAAAAACAAAGAGTTAGTCATACAATATAGCTGAGGGTCTGGACCAGTTTAATCTCTATTATAATTCTACCAGAAACGTGTAATTTAATAGGATATTGAACTTTGATCCTGTTTGGTTAAGAATGTGCTTGTTCATTAGTATGATATTAAGCGATACTTGTGTTGTTTCCCTTTTGAATGTTGCACTGAGATAAGTGTGAAGGTGTTGTCATATTTTAGGGTTATTAAATACTGAAGGACGAAGTGTTACCTCAAAGGACATGACCACCTACTCTAAATATAATAGCATTTCTCATTTGCACGATAGAGACTACTTATAACATGTAAGTGATTTGACCCTGCCATTGTTTGCATTTGACATTTAGCATAACATACTAGGACTGAGGCTTTTATTGTGTGTGTCAAGTTGACAAGGGCGGACTTGTGATGGTTACTATCCTGGGTGTCACTTGAACTGGACTAAGGCACAAATAAGAGACAAAGGGTCTTCTGATTGGACCACCTCAACCCGGATGGCCCACCCAAATGTGGGCGTACCTTCTTCCCGCAGGCAGATACAAGGCCACGGAGAGGAGCTGGTCCTCCTTTTAATCTCTGCGATCTTCCTCTCTCTCACTTGCTGAGATTTGTCTCTTTTGCTGTGATGCAACCCTTCGGATCCCAGCGTGTGACTGAGCAGGCAGCCGATCTACTGGAATCACTGGGCCTTCAGCACCAGATTTGGGACCTACTGAGACATTCACTTGTGGACTGAGACGTCCCTGGATTGCAGCCTCGCCTAGTGTGGCCGCGCTATTGTTGTGACTATGCTTGAGCTCTATCACATGAGCAAATTCAATAAATTGTATATAGCTACATATTCATGTCCCTTTGCTTCGTGTTCCTTAGAGAACACTGACATAATACAAGCAGTCAGTATGATAGGTTAATCCTGGGTGTCACTTGATTGGATTTGGGATTTAACTAAAATGAAAAGAGACTTTCTCTCTTCCAGATGGAATCATTCCTAGCCACCTCCTCTATCTTGTCTTTACCCCAGCGGTAGAACCCCACCCTTAAACGTGTGCATAACCAATTCTGATGGACAGCCAGGCAGAAGGGAGCTGGTCCTTTTGGCTCTTGCTTTCTTCTCACTGGTGATTTTGTCTGATGAGCTTGAGAACTCTTCGATCCAGCATAGAAAAGACTACCAATCTCCCAGAATCCATCAGGCCAGCGGTGGCAGATCAGAACGGAGCAACCACCAGATTCTCAGCTTCTCCAGTGTGTGCAGCACTGTGTGGATTACTCGGAACCTAGCTGATTCTGTTTTCGTTTAGAGAACCTTGACTTATCAGTCAAGGTATCCCAGAAGGCAACTTGAGGAGTTGCTGTTCTCCGTTCCACACCATGTGGGGGCCTATAATCAAACCACCTTGAGGCTCGTGTGCATAGGCCTTGACCAGTTGAGCTATCTTGCCCATCCTAAACAAGCTTTTTATGTTGTCTTGGGGAACATACTGAGGTGAGTGCAGATCTAAGAAGCATGTGCAGGCTGCTGCCTCCTCACAGGCACCACGGCTTGGACAGGAGGGTTCAAGCTCCAGCCTCTGCTTGACTGGCACTATCCTCATCACTGGGCCTGTGACAGTCATACTTTCAAGCCACTGAGGGAGGGAACTGGAAGGATTGGTGCTGACTCACTGTACATCCTACTGTCTATTTTCTTTTCTTCACCACAGAGACTGAGATTTGTGTTGGCCAAGCACCTTGGCACCTTCTTCTGATTTTAAGTACTGGGTTGGCTCCAAGAAACCTCTCACCTCAGCTACTGGAATGCATTAGGACTTTTCTTGGGGTGTGTATTAAGCTACACATGTGCGTAGTGTACAGCATGTGTGTGCATGTGTAGCGGTCGCTGCCAATCTCAGCTGTTATCCTCAGAATTGTCTCTCAGTGCTGAGAACTCAGAATTCAGGCTAGACTGTGGCAGGTGCCCCAGGAATCCTCGTTTCCCAATCCCTAGCACTGGGAAAAAAGCAGGACACACCACCTCTCTCTTATTTTTAAATATCCCAATTTTTTTTAATGGTATGAATGTTACTGTCCTTGCATGTAGGTTTGTTGACCCTTGTCGTGCAATGTTGCGGAGGTCAGAAGAGGGCTCAAGATTCCCCTGGAACTGGAGTTAAAGATGGTTTCTTCCCCTGTGGATGCTGGGAATCAATCCTGGGTCCCTCTGCAAACACAAGTCTTAACCACTCTGAGCTCATGTCTCCAGCCCTCACTTTTTGTTTTTTTTTTTCTTTGGATTTTATGAGTTTCACTTGGATCTTCTCTTTTTTTGTTTTTCTCTATTTTTTTTCTTTTAGATTGGAGTGTTTGTGCCTACCATGTGAAGTGCACCCATGTGTTACAATGCTCAAAGCGGCCCGAGGGGTTAGATCCCCTGAAACTGGGTTACGAGGTTGTTAGCGCCATGTGGGGTGCTGGGAACTGAACCCGTTCCTTCTGGCAAGAGCAGTCAGTCCAGTGCTCTTAAACCATGAGCCAAATCTCCAGCCCAGCAAGACGGGTACTATTTTCAAATGAGCTCAAAATCAAGAGCTGTGAAAAAGGAGTGGCCTGCCACTAACAAATTTCACACTGTTAGGAACTACTGAAACCGATGCCACACACCACACACACACAACCACACACATTTCATTTCAGACAGTTCTTTTATGTAGTTTTTATATAGGTGACCAGGGTGTATCTTGGACTGAACTTGCAATACTGAGATTACAGCATGGTGGCCAGGCCTGGCCTACACACACAGTATAATTTAAAATATGGACTATACCATTCTAAAAGAGTCAGTTTTATTTTAATCTAGTCATGAAAAGTAATGGTACACATCCTAATTCAGATGTCAATACCACAAATTCAAAATAATTGCAATAAACCCCTTTTTTCTATTCATAAGCCAAACGTTACATGTTTTCTTTTTGATATGTTCTGTTGTTTGCTCTTGTGGGGTTTTTTTTTTTTTTTTTTTTTTTGGTCTTTTTGCGACAGGGTCTCCCTGTAGCTCTGGCTGTCCTGGAACTCACTCTGTAGACCAGGCTGGCCTTGAACTCACAGAGATCCACCTGCCTCTGCCTCCCAAGTGTTAGGATTAAAGGCGTGCATCCCCATGCCCGGCGTGATTTTTTTTTTTTTTCTTTCTTCTGTACCTCATGCGTTCCTGGTGCTCACAAAAGGCAGAAAAGGGCATTATATATCCCTGGAACCGGAGGTACGGATGGTTGTTATCCACTATGTGGGTGCTGGGATCTAAACCTCCCCTGGTCATTTGTAAGAGCTGCAAGTGCTTTTAACCACTGAGCCATCTCTCCAGGCTGTTTTTATTTAATTAAAAAAAATATAAAGCATAATTTACTGTTCAAAGCCAGCCTGGTCTACATGAGTTCTAGGCCAGGAAAGGCGAGACCATTTCTGAAAAAAAAATTTTTTTAGCAGGGCATGATGGCACACACTGTCGCATGTCCATTCTGGGCTGGTCCCCTATACCCCCCCCCCCATGTTCCACACAATATGGTGCTGGCAGGATCAGAGAGCCCCTTGTGCAAGCCCTCTCTGCTTATGAGCCCTTAGCTGCTCCCTCTAGGTGAGTTGGTTGGTTAAAAGGGGGTCACTGGATCCATAGCTCCACCTTTCCTCAGTAGCTCCGGTCTCTCCAGAGGGGTCTGATGTCCCCTAGCTGATGGCCAGTTCATTTGAAAGAAAGTCTAATTTATCTCACACACTAGCTTGGAACTCACTACATAGACCAGGGTGGCTTTGAACTCAGAGAGATCCACCTGCCCCTCCCTCTGAGTGCTGGGATTAGAGGCGTGCCCCACCATGCCTGGTGCCTTTGTTTTTAAACCAACTTTATATCAAACATCAGTATCTAGATTAGATGACATGTGTTCTGATCCTGGCTTTGTATATGTACATAACTTTGTAGTTTTTTGTTTGTTTCTTTTTTTTTCTTTCTGAGACAGCCCCAGCTGTATGGGAACCCACTTTGTAGACCAGGCTGGCCTTGAGCTCACAGAGATCCTCCTGCCTCTGCCTCCGGAATGCTGGAAATAAAGGGCATAATTTTGTTTTTGAGACAGGGTATTAAACTGCAGCCCCTGCTAGCCTTGCATTCATACATAACACTCTTCTTATATCAGTTTCCCAAGGGTTGGCATTGTAGGCACAGGCCATCACATACAACTAGCTATATGTTTTCAGTTTCTTGTGGACTGAAAGGAGATGGTTCATTGGTAGCACTTGCTGCCAAGCTTGACAAGACCTCCATCCTTGGGACTCACATGGTGAAAGGTGGAAACAAATCCTATATGTTGTCCTGTGACCTCTATCTGTGTGACATGGCATGAGCATGTCTCTACCTCCTCAAACACAGACTAATGGAATCCAACTAAAATCTCGTTCATTTAAATGTAAAAATTTTAGTGTTAAATTAGTTTCCCTATGATATGAAGTATTACTCTTCAGACTCCTTCTTAGGCTATGGCTAAAAGAACTGATTAGTACTACTGTCTTGAAAAAAAAAACCCAAATACCAACAAAGAGCATTAAGGAAGAAAAAGCAAAGGGCTTGGGTAAAAGCACTCGTAACATGTGCAGTGTCCTAGGTGAGATTTGCAGCACACACCCCTGCCCCCCTCATGCAAGTACATTACAAAGGGCTCTGTGAAAAACAACAACAACAACAACAACAACAACAAAATACCCAAGCAGAATATGAACCCAGTTTTACTGTTTGGTAAGGTGTACCATACCCCCTCCCCCCACCCCCATCTCCTTTTGGGGAGTGAGGCTACTCTACTGTTCTAGTTCTTAACATTATGATCTGAGTCCAGGGCAGCTGAGTATTAAGTCAACACAGGTGCTGTGTTGTCATACCACTGGAGGCTAAAATAAAACCACCTCAGGAGGGCTGCTATATAGGACACCTGACCTGTTTGGTAAGTCCTTAAAGGTCTAGTTCCATCAAGCCCTTCATAAATTCTTCTTTGATTTCAAGTACATAAAAGTAGGATTTCTATGGTAATGGGAACTAAGAAATGTGAGAAAAGCCCACAACAAAATCCATTTCCAAATGCTAGAAGATTATTTGCCATGACATGGATGACTACCTGTAGGAAGATCCAGTTTGAACTGGGGGCTAATTCTCAGCTAGCACCCCTCAGGGCACCACGTGGATGGGAGTCAGGGGATTTCTCTGTCCCTGCCCCAAGAAGCAGCAGACAACCTGGCCTAGGTGCATGATGCTGGGTAGGGCAATGGTGTGCAGTGGCGTGGAATTGGGGGCCTGTGATTGGCTCTGAGAGCTGATGTCATTTGGCTTATAAAAGCAGGCTGTAGTGAGCAATAAATTGAATTCTCCATTACCATCATTACAGTATTCCTGGCTGTCATTCTTTTTTGCACGCACTCAAAGCTGGCCCGCATTTCGTTCAGGTGGCCAGTGGGTTGGAAAGAGTTTCTTGGATTACCAACCTGGATAGCTGGTGTGGAGAATTGTGAGTGGATGGAGGCTGAAGATAGGCAATCAGCCATCAGCCTGAAATTCCTGTCCAGGGGCCAGCAGTCTCTGGGCAGGTGGGAAATCACGGCCGGGAGTGGAAAACGTTTCATTTATCCAGGCTAAGGGCCTGAGTTGGAGGTAGGTACCTCTCAGGTCGGGCTATGAAAGTAGCAGGCTGGTCTCTGCATCGAGGCCAGTTCCTTACAGTGGCCATAGGAGGGTACTGTGCTCCCCTTTCCCTTAGCAGGGCCGTGTTGTACCTGCTTGTTACAAAGAAAGCTTCCTACAACTACCAGGTTTCTCCATGAAGCTTCCCTGAAAGTGATTTTGCTTACAGGAATCTGACTTGGTACAACCCTGTGTGTTCTCCATCAAGGAGCAGATTTAGACCACCTGTTGTACCTCAGCTGAAACAACTCCCATTCCATTCTTATGTAAATGGAGTGTCTTTTTGAACCTTGATGTACTTGTTGTAGACCAGGCCTCAATCTCAGAGATCAGCCTGCCTCTACCTCTGGAGTGCTGGGATTAAAGGTGTATGCCCCCGTGTTGTAGATTACTGGTAGAGTGCTTGCTTGCCTATCACATAGCAGGTTTTTGGTTCAATCCCCAGCCTTGCAAAAAAGCAAAAACATACAAAAACCAAACAAAAAAACCCAGTCCCCCAAATAACTACCTCAAGGCAAAAATCCCAGAGCCATTACAAATATTAGATGTGATTATTCTCAGGCTGTGTATTTAGGGTATCATAAATGAAAGAATTCTGTGTTTAAACTAGGGTGCCATACCCAAGACATCTTAAATACATGTAAATACCATAATTCCCCTGAAGATAAACACTTCTAGTAATGCTGGGAACAGGTCAGAAACAGTTAATTAGAAGGAAGGAGTTAACTGTAAAATTGAGTCAGCTAAACCAAGCCTGGTTCCCATGACTACCTTAACCGCAAGAATACAGTCCAGCCCTGAAGGAGTGCTGCCCAGCCCCTAGGAAGCCCTTTCCTCTCCAAGGGGCTTTATGCTGCTAAACACAACCAATCAGCATAAAGGTTACCACTGCTTGCATTGTTTCTATAGCTTCGAAACTGTTTCACTATCACAAATGCTCCCCCTGGTTTGTGGTTTTTGTCCTTAAAAGCTCTTTGTAACAGTCAAGGTCACACTCATCCCTTCGTGATGAGTCATATCCCTGATGCATCATTTGCCCCGCCCCATGCATCAGTTTTCTCAATTGGGTTCTGGTGCACCAACAAATTAAATTTTGTTTCAAAGACTGAATCCTGGGCTTGAGGGTTTTCTGTGCAATTTTTGGACTCAACAGTAAAACATTTAATCAAACTAGAGGGTATTTTCTTTTTTTAAAAATTTTTAAATTTATTTCTGTATGTGTATGAATGTACTGTCTGCATGCAGGTCTGTGCACCCATGTCGTGCAATGCCGTGGAGGTCAGAAGAAGGTGTCGGATTCCCCTGGAAGTGGAGTTCTCCTGGAATTGGAATTTCAGATGGTTCGGCTGCCATGTGGGTACTGGGGATTGAACCCAGGTCTGTAAGAGCGGTTGGCGCTCTTAACCGCTAGGCCATCTCTCCATCCCCTAGAGGGTATTTTCTAAAAAAGCATTTTATATCTAATTTGGCACTCTGTATACACACACACCTTTTTGGTCTTTTGAGACAGGGTCTGCCTGTAGCCCCAGCTGGCCTGGAACTATGTGGCAAAAAAGTTAGCCACAAACCTGTTGAAGTAGCAGGACTGCCACAAGTTTGAAGCCAGAAAGTTTCAAAACCATTAAAATGACAGGTATTTGGGATTCCTTTCTTGATCAATAACCCTTGAAATACTCCCATCTTTAGGGAAGCATCAATAGGTTTTGCAGAAATCAAACAGGACAAGAAGTTACCTTTCAGAGACTGAAAAGGAGATGAAATGCCAAACTGAATTTTTTTTTTTTTTGCCTTTTTGAGTCAAGGTCTCCAGGTACTCCCAGCTGGCCTGGAGCTATGTACACCAGGCTGGCCTTGAACTCAAGAGACCAGCTTGCCCCTGCCTCCCTAGGGCTGGGATTAAAGGTGTGCACCATGCCCTGAGAATTGTCACTTTTAACACAGGTGATTTGTTTTCAGGCTTAAAATCACAAGTTGGTCCTCAGCTGCTTAGATATGAACGTTTAAAGCTACAAATGACTCGCCAAGCGTGGTGGGGCACGCCTTTAATCCTAGCACTTGGGAGGCAGAGGCAGGTGGATCTCTGTCAGTTCAAGGCCAACCTGGTCTACAGAGTGAGTTCCAGGACAGCCAGAGCTACAGGGAGACCCTGTCTCAAAAAAAAAAAAAAAAGCTACAAATGTCTCATTAATGTGTCCCTTAAAAAAATTCAAGTTATGTGGTTCAGCAGTATAGCACTTGTCTAGCATGCTGGAGGACCTGGGTTCCATCCCCAGCAACACAGGGTGGAAAAAAAGGGAAAAAAAGTTTTAGAAACCCTACTTTAATAAATAAAAGAAAAAAACAAAATTTAATTTATAAAGTTTTATTTTTGTATATGTGCTAGATCTTAGGAACTGCAGACAATCTTTATGTCAGTCTGTTGTTGGTTTGTAAAAGGCTAGGAAGTATGTGGGATTTGGGTAGTGAAATTTCCTTTTGGGAACTTCAATTCCAAAATGAAAAAGGAATTGCTCTCATTTGTGAGTTGAAAATGTGGTTCACCTTTCCCATCTTACACCTGTAAGTTTGGAGAACAAGTGCTACATTTCTGCAAACACAAAATTATAGAAATACAATTGGCAGAGTTCTTAATACATTCAGCACTTCTGTAGTGATCAATCACACCCAAACCATATTTTCAAATATGAGACACTTATGTAGAGGTGTAGGACCAATTCTGGTTGGGACCTACAATGAAACCAGTACTGAATAGTTTTGGTTAACACAAAAGCTGGGGCAAAAGGGTGCTGCCTTCCTTTATCAGCAGTCTGTATGTCCTCGTACCTTCAAACTAGAGACCAAAACTGGGCACTTATAAAAGGCAATTTTCTAAAATTCTAAATAAGGCAGGACATAGCCACCAAATTAACCACAAAATCTGACAAAGCAAAATAGTTCATGGGGAATCATAAGCTGGAAAAATACTAAGAAAAACCTGAAAACTATCCTGAAGTAGTCACCTGAATATTCATACTTGCTTTCCTTTATAAAATTAAAATAAAAAAGGCTCATCTTAACCAGTACGAGGATTGAAGACTTAAGTTGTTACTGTTTACTAATCAAAAGTTAATCATGAAAATAGAAAACATTTGAATAATTCTATGTCTGTATAATAGCTAAAAGACAAAAAGCTGGGAAATCACTGAGAAAAATTAAAAGAAAAAAAGCCCAAATATGATTCTATGTTCTTATTTCTGCCTCTGCGACATTGAATGTGAAAATTTGTTTGGTGGAAGGCTTTGAAACAGCAGCAATATGGTGTTGAACAAGTTGTACACTGAAATACTTAGATCCAACAGGGCAAAGCCCTGGTTCGCACAGTTTCACAACTAAAATATCTTCAGTCTTTACATTAACAGATTCTACTGTCTTCAGAGTAATCATGCCATTTAGAAATTCGGGAGCATTTCAAAGGAAGACTAGTGATTGCGCAACAAACATTTAAAGGAGGAAACATATGGCTCAAAACAATCGGTTGAGAATCAAATCATTCTTAGGCACTTTTAAGACTTGAAATTTAAAATGTGCCATTCATTTATGTTCAGAGAAAGACCTCAAAATCGCCACTATGTTGCTCTTACAATAACATGCATCTTAAAATATCTGGTTACACATTAATGCTTAAGAGTTAAATATAGAAAATATGCACAAACAAACAAAAATAATTGTTCACTGTCCCTCATTCTTGGTTGCAACAGACTGATGCTCAAATGGAGGGAAACATGATTCACAAACCCTCAACTGGAACAGGGGGGGCTTGTAAACACAAAGCAACATCACGGGGTTATCTCCCTCCAGGAATAATTCACAGCCTTTGAAAATGTCGTTTCCTTTTAGGAAGTCACTAAGTTTTTAAGGGTATTTCATACTCTTGTCAAGGAGCAGGGAGTATAAAAGTTGCCTGTCAGATGGTGAGATAATGTTAGTAGTAATAGTTACTTGTCCGAATAAAGTTAACCTATTTCACTAGTTGGGGAACTTTAAAATTTCCAATTGGAACTGCAAACACTGTACTATCTTTGCTCAAACTAAAATTCAGGCTGGAAGTGTAGCTCAGTGGTAGAATATTCGCCTAACACATTTGAGGCCCTGGATCCCCAGCTCCGCCAAAAACCCAAACAAAAGCAAATTCCAATGTAAAGTAAAAACAGAATCTATCTGGTGTCAAAAGTTCCTAATATGACAGGAAACCTAGAAGCATGACTGTGGAATATTGCAAATAAGAGACCCAAAACTTTACAGCTTAAATACCTTCCCCCTTTACCAGGAAATAACCTTATGCTCCTGCTCCCGCTCTGTTCAGTTCCAACTATAGCATTTCAACATCACATTTTCCTATTAACTGAATTGTAAAAAATACAACCAAGCTTGTGCTCATTAAATATACATGTATATAAAAACATACAAAAAGTACATGATAGGAAACTTTTACAGTGTCAGCATCTTTTTTCCCCCAAGTCTTTAGTAAAGGGTCAAAGATCCAATTTTTCTGTGCACAAAAACTCAATGTGACTGAAATTGTCATTTCAGCATCATGCCTATGCATGCCATGCACAGAATTAACTTTCCAGCAATAAGTAGTTCTTGGGGGTGAGGGAACAAAAAAAAAAGTAACCAAAAACACCACAGGACAGAAAGTTCTTCTTAAATCAAATTCTATTTGTGAATTCAGCAAAATAATTTCTATAAAATAAAACAGCAAAATATTTAAATAGGATGGGCTTTATCTGTTTGCAGGGGCATTTGGTTTTAGACAAGATTCCAAAAAATTACACACATTCAAGACTTGAATTCTCTTTTAAATACAGTATTAATGGAAGAGTTCCTTATCTTTACTCAAATTGTTTATTCTAAAATTGTGATACCTCAATTATATTAACCAGGAGTTTCTTTTTTAATTACACCCTGCTTTGAATGTTAAAATTTTTGGAATAATGGAAAAGGAATTAGGACAATTCTTGCTTTCAAGTAAAATTGTGACTGAGCAGCAAATCAGCTGGACGTCTTGGTGCAGAGGTACTCCAAGTACTGTGGGATTCTGATGACTTCCACATCACTGGGATCCAGCAGAAGAAAGTTTTAGAAGAGTCACCTAATAAGCTCTACCAAAGAACAAAACAAGCACACCAAATACAGTCTTCTATTATGTGCCAGCATCCTGGCATAGCAAACTTTTGCATATTTGTTTTAAATCTTTCAAAATTTCCATCACTGATACTTAAGTATTCTTTATTCCACCTAGAGAGATTTGCACTGTCAAACATGAGAAGGAACATATATGCAACTGTGAACTGCCTGCTTGTCACATTTCTCCCTCAGTTTACATTTTATATTCTAGGTTTAGGAAGGAAAAGCAATACAGCTGTCACATCAGGACAACTGCAGTCATGGTAATTTTTTTTCCATTGGCTACACTAACTTGTGTGAAGCCATGCTAAATGTTACAGCATAACTATAGCTTCAAAGTGATTAACCTAATATCAGAATAAAAAGGCAATGAAAAAGATCTAGAAACATGTTACATCACCAATTTTCCACATTAACTGAATAATTTAAAGGTAACCAGCCTTACAATGCTCATAGTAAAATGACTCCAGTGGCAAAGAATTAACATGGAACTACTGGTGTGGCTGACATGAATGGGCTGTTTTGTTGCTGTTGGTTTACCTTTTGTTTTTGTAAAGGAGGTGATCCAACTGCCAAAAGGCAGGCAACACTGGTTGCAGAGTGCAGTGGGTTTCACAAGAAAATGTAGTTTTTGTAGATCTGTGAGTCTTATCAAGAAAAAAGTTTCTTGCTTAAGAATTAACAGTCAAACATTAATATACTATATACACCTTTGCCATTTACACATTAGCATCAGGCCATTTATTACAAAACACTATACACTTTCCACTGCAGGCGGGTTATATATTGATAGCAAATTTCTGCAGATAAGACAGTGAATAAACTTTCCACTCCAAGTTGATTAGGAATAGTCTTTTCTAGTTTTAAATATTAGCCAGACACAGAAAAAAAGTTGGACTATAAGGCCTGGGTGCACAGTCTTGATGGAAGCAGATAACATGTGCATTTCACTGATCCTTGGTCTGAGGTGGGGACACTTCTTCAGTGCCTTCGTAATTTTCTTGTGCTCGTTGGCCAGTTCTCTGAGGGTTGTTCATGTGATGTGCTGCTGGGCCTGTATATGGCTGTCCATGCACATGGTTATTCTAGAAGGGAAGAAGAGATCTGCATATTAAAACTCTTCCAGGGCTGGAGAGATGGATCAGTAGTTAAAAGCATACTACTCTTACAGAGGACTGAGTTTGGTCCCCAACATCGACATCAGGCAAGTCCTAACCAATGCCCCTGGCCTCTGTGAGCACTAGCACTCATGTGCATGTAATTAAAAATTACATAATTAAAAACAGTAAAACAACAAGAAAACCCAACTCCTGTAGTAGATACACTTTAAGACTATGAGCGGAAATTGATAGAAATGGACACATTTCTCTATTATTAATATTTTTGAGACAGGGTTTTACCATGTAGCCCTGGCTGGCCTAAAACTCACTACATAGAGTAGGCTGGCCTCCAACTCAGAGATCTGTCTCTGCCGTCCCGAGTGCTGAGGTTAAAGGTATGTTTAAACCATGCCTGGTGGGACTTACCCTTTAAATACACTTAGAAGTAAATGTCAATTTTTTTTTTTTTTGTCTTTTTGAGACAGGGTCTCCCTTTTAGTCCCAGCTGGCTGGAACTTGCTCTGTAGACCAGGCTGGCCTTGAACTCACAGAGATCCACCGCCTGCCTCTGCTATTAAAAGTGTGTGCCACCATGCCTTTAAATGTCAATTTGAAGCCAGGCGTGGTGGTGCACGCCTTTAATCCTAGCACTTGGGAGGCAGAGGCAGGCGGATCTTTGTGAGTTCAAAGCCAGCCTGGTCTACAGAGCAAATTCCAGGACAGCTGGGGCTATAGGGAGACCCTATCTCAAAAAGACACACACAAAAAAAGTCAATTTGAAAGAGAAAAACCTCAAGTATAAAGACAAACCCCAAAACCTTAAAGTACAAGTGACTGGGTAGGTCTGTATAAAATCTTTTCCCAGGGGCTGGAGAAATGCCTTAGCGGTTGAGAGCAGCTGTTTTTGCAGAGGACCCAGGTTCAATTCCCAGAGCCCCCATGATGGCTAGGAACCATCCATAACTCCAGTTAAAGGGGACATGACACCCTCTTCTGACCTCTGTGGGCACTGCACAACACAGGTACACCTACCTACATTTGGCAATATACTTCATACACAGAAAATAAAAATTAAAAGAAAAAATTTAAAAAATTTAAACTTTTTCCAAAGTGATTTTTAGTGCCAAAAAATAGAAGCTGCCTCAATCATTAATATGTGTGTGCATGTATGTGGAAGTTAGAGGACAGCTTGTTGAGAGTTGTTTCGTTCTCTCCTACCATATGGGTTCCAGATATTGAACTCAGGTTAGACTTGTGTGCCAAGTGCCAAGAATTTAGGTATAAGCCTGACTAATTTGTTACCCATTACTGCTTTTGGCTTAGTCTTTGCTAATAATGAAGTGTGGAGTTACCTACAGGGAATGCTGACTCTTCCATAATCTTCTGTTCTCTGCCTCTCAAGTGTAAGTATAGATGTGCATCACAAATTCTGTGCCTTCATCTTTTTTTTAATTTTTAAAATTTATTTTGTATGTGTATGAATGTACTGTCTGCATGTAGGTTTGTGCACCCGTGTCATGCATCATCTTTTTAAATGTCTGAGCCTGATAGGGCTCTGTTTTCTTTACATTCCCACAAGCCAGACTAAGATTGTAAGCCTCACATTCAATGATGTATATGAGAATAAATATATGCAACATGTACTTTTGAACTATTCAAAGTGGCTCTAACTTACACCCCAAAACCCAAGATTGCCTTCAGAACTGTTCTTAATGCATACTATCCACACCAGTAGCACATGGGGACCTATGAAAAACGCAGACCCGCAACAGACCTACAGAGTGACACACTCTTCATGAGGTCCAGCACTGTGCACTGTGCACTGTGATTAGCCCTCCAGGAAGTTGATGCCCATTTGCTACCTCAAAAAATTTAACTTGGTCACATCTATGTTTCAGAATCTCATTTAGGATATTTTTGTAATTTTACAGTTAATCATCTGTAAAAAAAAAATATGACAAGTTTCTTGTAACTTTTTCACTGAAATCTTGGGCTAAGCCAAAACCTCTTATTTCACTGTCATACCTTAGTAAACAATGGTTATCATTTCATGAATTTTTATGCAGTTTTACTAACTATAACCAGCTAAGACTTAGGTTCTTGACAAGGGAACCATATTCCTGGGGCAATTTCAAATTTACATCATGACCAATTATTCATCTGATCATACACCCAAAGTTAATCCAGATAAATTTATGATTTCATAGTCACACTAAAATGCCATCCTTTATAAGCAACAATACAAATTGGTTCTGGTTACCTGTTGATACTGAGATCCAGGGGAATGAGGATATAATGGGGCATCTTCAGGTGGAGGTGATTCATGCTCATCAGGGGCATCTTGGTCATCTGGCTCCTAATTTTAAAGAAAAAGTATTACACAGAGAATGTCAAACTCATTGTTTTTGAATTAGATTAAAAAATATACAAAACTCACATTAAGAAACTTTAAAAAATATTACTGTACAATGTATCTGTAGGTGTGGATGTGTCAAGGTCAGAGGATGACTTTACTGAATCTATTCTCACTTTCCATCTTTAGGTGAATTCTGATGGTTATCACAGGTCATCAGGCCTGTGTGGCAAGCACTTTACCTGCTGAGCCAATCTCATCTTGCCTGATCAACTTTTATCGCACATCAACGAATTAAAGGGCTGGTGGGGTAGCTCAATTGATGACTTGCCACCAACCGTTTTGATCTGAGTTAAATTCCTGGACCTAAATCCTAAGAGAACCAACTTTCACAGATTATCCTCTGACCTTCACAGCTGTACCATGGTGTGTGTATGCACACACTAAATAAAGGTAAAACACAATTAAAAGTCCCAATTTGAATTCTCTTAAACATCTTGGGTTATGTCAGAAGTTTCTCCAGAAGGTACTCTCATTAATTTAACACATCGCTAAATATTAAAGCAAACACAATTTTAGCATAGCATTAAAGAATTAAATATATACAATCATTAATAGACAGTGGCCTATAAAGTAAAGAATTACTTTGCTTTCTTCCATTTCTATCTCGTGCACACTGGTGGCTTTTTTTACCTCCTCAGGACAGAGTTCACAAGCTTTTGCAAGTGTCATCCTAGCGCTATGTGATCTCTCCAAGAAATAGCCATTTGATGTTTCATTGCTTTGCACTGGAGGAGACCAATTATTGTAAGTATATTGAGGATTGCCAGTGTAGGGTCTTCTTTCAAGCTCATCTCCAAGCCATTCCACCGCCCAGGTCCATTTCCTTTTAAGATCTCCATTGCCCTTCAAAAGAAAATAAATACATACATTCATGTACATATACATATATGAGAATTTGGGACATCTCAAAGGTAACTTAAAATGACAACCCCACACCCTCAGGATTCTATTCTGCCTTTCTTTTCTGTGTTTTTTTTTTTTTTTTTTTTTTTTTTTTTTTTTTTTTTTTTTTTTTTTTTAAGTCTGGATAACTTATGGCTGTCCTCCTGCCTTAGCCTTGAGTGCTGGGATTACAGACATGTACCCACCATGCCTGGCTTAAAACAGGATCTTAATGTCATTTCCTTTTTGTTTTTTTGAATGCTGGGGATTGAACTCCCCAGGGCTTTGTACATGCCGGGCAAGTACTTTACTGCAGAGCTACAGCCTCAGCCCCGTAAAACAGGATCTTTAATTATAAGAAAACACCCTCACCTGCAGGATTTGGTAAGCAACAGGACAATTGCTAAAGAGAGCTACCATACATTTTATACACTGGTATGCTCTTTTTTGATAGTGATTCTTCGAACGCTGGATTGTGTCAAACAGCCCATCTCGATCATCTGGAATTCCTTTAAGGGCATTATGAATTCTGAAAGACAAACAAAAGATTAAAACTACTAATAGAAGCCGACATTTATTGAGTGTATATTACATGCTATCCAATAAATGTGCATGAATTCAGTTGTTTCAGATTAGACAGTTAAGTACTATTATACCCTTGACCAGATGAGAAAATTTGTGAATAGCTTGCCCAAGGTCATATAGCTACAAACCTGTCTGACTCAAGTCTGTGCCATTTATTATTAGTCCAAAACAATTTTGATGTGAAACTGAAAACTATTACCACAAGCAAACTCGGGACACTTAAGAGTAAGGTACATTAAAAAAAAAAGTTCACAGATGCTGTAGTTGAGAATAACTTGTCCTAGGTAGTTCATTTTTTGGACTCAGGGTCTCACTATGTAGCCCAGGAAGGCTGTCAACTCTCAATCCTGCCTCAGCCTCCTAATTGGTGAGATTACATGCTTTTGCCACCATACCCAGGTGCCTTTTTCTTTTGTGTTAGATATCACCCTCCAATAAACAAAATATGATATATACCCATGAAATCAAGTATCATTCAGCCATAAAAAGGATACATGCTATATAATATGAATGAACCATGTAAACATTATGCTGAGGTAAAGTAAACAGATATAAAATATATAAAATGCCAAATACTATGGCTCCATTTTGTCAAAAATGATCAGAATGGGGAAATTCATTGAAGTATGTACATTACAGATTGCTAGGGGTGATGAAGGACTGGGAATGACTAAATGAGAATAGGCTTCTTGCTGTTTAATATGAAATACCACATAAAAGTCTGTTTCTTGCCAGGCATGGTCGTGCATGCCTTTAATCCCAGCCTGGTCTACAAAGTAAGTTCCAGGCCAGCTAGAGATACAGACACCCCCCCACCCCCCCACCCCCCCCACCCCGACACGCCCCCCCTCCGAAAGACAAATCTATTTCTATAGCAATTCTCTTTTTGGGAGGAAGGGGGTGCTGAGGGTAGAACCTAGATCTGGGCCTAATACTAGGCAAGTACTCTGTCAATGAGCCACACCCCTCTACCTTTATTTTTGTCAACTGATATGAAATGCTAAATTATTATTTCTGCCACATCACATTTTCTTCTCATTAATACCAACAGATTTTAAATAACATGTTTGATTAATACTATTGTTATCTGCATTGTTCTCTCACCCCTAGCAATGTTTACTAAATGAACTGAAAAAGCTCACAATGTATTTTCAAGCTTGAGTTAATAGTAAATGGTACTTTTTACTATCTGACTACATGAGTTATTTCTCACATTTAATCTGACATGTTTTTACTAAATCTAAGAGAACTTATATGCACCTATGCTTAAAAGCTATATACAATTTTTTTTCTTTTTTGAGACAGGGTCTCCCTGTAGCCCCAGCTGGCTTGGAACTCACTCTGTAGACCAGGCTGGCCTTGAACTCACAGAGATCTGCCTGCCTCTGCCTCCCGAGTGCTAGGATTAAAGGCGTGCACCACCACGCCTGGCTTAAAGACGGTTCTTAGCTGCCATGTGGGTGCTGGGAATCGAACCCAGGTCCTCTAAGAGCAGTCGGTGTTCTTAACCGCTGAGCCATCTCTCCAGCCCCCCAAAGCTATATACATTCTTATATTTTTTCCCAGACGACCCTTCCGCAGAACCTGTAGCTGGTGGTTAAAAGGGCTGTCCGTGATGGGCAGGCAGCCCCAGTTATGCACAAGCAACATGCTATAGCGCTGTAGCTTAATCCCCGGCACCACAAGGAGGCGCAGCGGGGGCTCAAAGGCAGCGCATTTGTTCATTCTTACGCTATTTTGGAAAAAGAAAATAATAAAACCTAGATTGCAGTAAAAGCGTATCAGGAAAAAGTTTCAAATCCTTTGGCCATACTGAGAAAAGGTACTGAACAGAGCCTGAACCAACATTTTGTATCCAGGAAAATTGACTGTTTTTTTTTTTTTTTTTCACTGCAGCTTTTATAGCAGTAATTTGAACCTACAATGAAAATGGGTAACTTGAAAATACTAATTCATTTATAATTTTCACTAAACAGACAGGGTCTCCCTATAGCCCAGCTGACCTGGAACTCACTCTGTAGACCAGGATGGACTTGAACTCACAGAGATCCAGCTGCTGCTGGCTCCCGAGTGCTAGGATTAAAGGCATGAGCCACCACACCTGGCTTAAAGATGGCTCTAAGCCACCATGTGGGTGCTGGGAATTGAACCCGGGTCCCCTGCAAGAGCAGTTGGTGCTCTTAACCACTGAGCCATCTCTCCAGCCCCAATCACTAGGTAATCTTTTACAAAAGACTTTATTTTTATGTATGAGCATATTGCCTGCATGCATGTGAGTGTACCCATGTCAGGCAATGCCCACGAGGTCAGAAGAGGGTATAGGATCCCCTGGAACTGGAGTTTTGGATGATTGTTAGCCACCATGTAGTGGTGAGATTTGAACCCAGGTTCTCTGCAAAAGTAGCTAGTGTTCTTAACCATTGAGCCATGTCTCCAGCCCCAAGATGAGATAGTCTTGGTCTGTGGTCATGTGCAGAGTAGCAAATAATTTGAATTACCCAGAACCCACTTTCCTAGCAGAGGTTGAATGAAGTTACACTGCCTTGTTTCAGTTTAACTTCCTGCAAGTGTCCTTCTTTGCCACTTTAAATGATTGTCAAGTGTAGCAATGAAGTGCTGTTTAATGTTCCTAAGCTGTGCCTTTCAGAGATTATGCACTAGAAAAGCTCAGTTTGGGCCTGAGTTTATAACACTGGTTGGCTCTAAGTTCAATGTTAAGGAGTCAACAGTCTATATTAAATAAAATGCTTAGAACTCTGTTTTAAATTTATTGTTTTTCTATTTGTGTGTGTGTGTGTGTGTGTGTGTGTAGGCACAAGTGAATGTGCAGGTTAGAGGACAGCCTGTGGGCATTGGGTTCTCTACTCCCAACACACAGGTTTCCAGAGATCAAACTCAGGCTTGTGGCAAGCACCTTTACTTGCTGAGCCATTTTATTGGCCCTTAAAATATGGTGCTTTTAAACAGAAGAACACAAGGTTACTGCTGAGAGGTGGATTAAACCACAAATAGCAGTTCTCAGGAACCTAAATTTTCCATTTCTACTTAGAAGCAATGTCTTAGAATTCACTATATCAAGTGTTTACATACGATGATGGGGCTGGAGAGATGCCTCAGCAGTTAAGAGCACTGACTCCTCTTGCAGAGGACCCGGGTTCGATTTCCAGCACCCACATGGTGGCTAAAAACCATCTTAGGCTGGATGTGGTGGCACACACCTTTAATCCCAGCACTTGGGAAGGAGAGGCAGGCAGATATCTTTAGTTCAAGGCCAACCTGGTCTACAGAGTGAGCTCTAGGCCGTTGGGACTGAAGGGAGACCTTGTCTCAAAAAAAAAAAAATTAGTGTTATTGTGTAACTCTGAAGGTCAGGATACAACTTTGGCAGAACTGGTCTTCTGGTTCTACCATGTGGATCTTGGGGATTAAACTCAGATCATCAGGCTTGGAAACAAGTAACCTTACCCACTGAGACACCTGGCTTCCCCACCTAAGGACTATCTAATTTAGGTGATGACATGAAATCTCATGTTATCTAATTCTAAAGCTAAAGTAATCTAATCCTAAAATAATTCTAGGCCTTATTAATAAATTCATGTCTCTTGCTGGGCGTGGTGCATGCCTTTAATCCTAGCACTTGGGAGGCAGAGGCAGGCGGATCTCTGTGTGTTCAAGGCTAGCCTGGTCTATAGAGTGAGTTCCAGGCCACCTGGGGCTTCAGGGAGACTCTGTCTCAAAAAGACCAAAAAAAATTCATAAAAAAATAAATTCACGTCTCCCTCTCCCTGTTTTAGAACCTTAAGGTTTTTTTTTTTTGAATGTGGTGACTGTCAATTTCAAGTATGTGTAACATCTAATTTTCCTAAAAAGGAATATTCACCTGTGAGTTTGCCATGAGTCCTCAATCAGTAAAATTTGTAAAAGCAGATCCAAATAGGGCCGGAGTTCATAAGTATAGGAATATGCAACCTAGAAGTAAGGAAGACACAGTGAATAATGTAGAAAGGAATCAGCAATCAAGTCAAGAGATTTATCAATGCGTTTTTTTTTCTCTTAACCTGCCAAAGAAGTTCACTGAGGACGGTAGATGAGAACTGGGGATTCTCCCAGCAGCAAAAGCGAAGCAATTTGACAGTCTCCTCTGAGTTACTGCAGTCTTCGATGATTTTCTTCACGTAACTTGTTCTCACAAATAAAATGTCTGCCACATTTTGCTGAATTGGCATTATAGCTTGTGATAAATTAGGATCACCAAAAGGATTTGGAAGAGGAGGATTACCTAGAAAACAGATTTGTCATCAATAGTCAACTAATAAGCTAACACTTCCTTTTTGTTTTTGGTCTTTTTGAGACAGAGTCTCCCTGTAGCCCAGCTGGTCTCAATCTCAGAGATCCATCTGCCACTGCCTCCCAAGTGCTGGGATTAAAGGCATGTACCAATAGGACCAACAATTCGTTGTTCACAGAAAACACCCTGTGAACTTAGTTTAGAAAAATAATGCTGTAGATCACATTTCCTAAGCATAATGAAAAAAAGCAGTAGTGTATATTACAATGATTACATATAATGAGATGATAAAATTTTAACTCAGTAGCAAGTGGAAAAAGATCCCTAGTAAACATGTGAAAAGGGCAGAGCTACACATACAGTAAACTTTTACAAGCATAGACTTTCTTTCAGAGTCTTACTTTGTATTTAAGCATCTTCAGAATTATTTGATCCAGTTCTAGATATGACTCCCAGTACTCAAAAACTAATTGCCAGGGCTGGAGAGATGGGTCAGTGGTTAAGAGCGCCAACTGCTCTTGCAGAGGACCAGGGTTTGATTCCCAGCACCCACATGGTGGCTAAGAACCATCTTTTTTTCTTTTTGGTCTTTTTGAGACAGGGTCTCCCTTTAGTCTCAGCTGGCCTGGAACTCGCTATGTAGACCAGGCTGCCCTTGAACTCACAGAGATCTGCCTGCCTCTGCCTCCCAAGTGCTAGGATTAAAGGCATGCGCCACCACTTTAAGCCAGGCATAGTGACACATGCCTTTAATCCTAGCACTGGGGAGGCAGGCGGATCTCTGTGAGTTCAAGTCCAGCCTGGTCTACAGAGTGAGTTCCGGGACAGCTGGGGCTATAGGGAGACCCTGTCTCCAAACCAAACCGAACCGAACCGAACCGAGCCGAACCGAACCAAACCAAACCAAACCAAACACCAAACCAAATCAAACCACAAACATTGCCAAGAATACTTTACCATTGATTGAAGACTGCATTCTTGAGGAGACATTGCAACAGCGAATTAGCTGTGACACTACTGAGTATAATTTGCCTAACTCAGCATACTGATATTTAATTGGAGGACCAGGACCTTCATCTAAGGACACAAGCATAAAGGTAGCAGGTACACTCAGTTTCAGCAGCTGTGTCTTCTCTGCCACTCCTACAGTTAAAGAGAAGAAAAAATGAGGTTGGCAAGAACTTTGCAAATAAAAAGTTATTAAAAATATTTGTCTTTAACTTCCCCCCTTCTCATGTGTATGTGTGTTGCATACATTTGTGTGTGTGTGTGTGTGTGTGTGTGTGTGTGTGCGCGCGCGCACATGTGTGTGATGTTAAGCTTGCTGTTCTACCTTATCCTTTGAGGTAAGGCCTTTCAAGCAAAGCCAGAGCTTACAGATACAGCTAGTGTTGCTAGCCAGCTTGTTCTGGAGATCCCTTGTCTTTGCCTTTTGAGGCTGGAATCACAGGCAAACTACCTTGCCTAACTGGCATTTACATGGTTTACCATGCCCAACTGGCATTTATAGAGGTAAGAACTCCTCAGTCCTCTTGCAAGCATTTTAACCTTTTATGGTCAGAAGCACATTGTTTTTACTTGTATTCAGAGACTTATTTGACCAGGACAACAAATTTACCATTTGTATTATGGAATAGGTCAGTAAGTTGGGGTCAGTACACCAACACCTTATTGGTAACTTCTGTTTTCTACCATAGGAAATTTATCTCCTCTCCAAGCTAATTGAAAGAAATAATGCCAAGAATTTTAAAATGACATTCTTTACCTCCATTCAACCAACAAACTTTTACTGAGCTAGGCACTGCAAAGCTCCCCCTCTCTCACTTTTCTTTTTCTGCAGTAGACTGAACCTAGGCCTGCGTTCATGTTAGGTAAAAGTGTTCTTTCACTGAATTCCATCTTCAATCTTTTGTTGTTTTGAAGGACAACAACAGAATACATGAAGTCAGTTTAGAACAACTGTACTAATCACTGAACAGAAATGACCAGGTGAGATATTACAAAGACCATGCTTCTTCAGGAAGGCAAAAACAGTAATTCAAGTGACTGGTTTTTGGATTTTTGGTTTGGTGGTCCTGGAAGCCAAACCTAGGGCCTTCACATGTACTTGGAAAATGCTCTTCCATTTACCTACACTCCCAGCACACTAGGCAAATATTTCTATTATCTCTAGTTTAAATTTAGTTTCTCTTTTATTTTTTAAAATTTAGTTTATTTCAACAGCAACAATTTATTACATATCTCTACCCAAAGTTGAGGAGTATGACAACCATCTGGGGAACTTTTTGAAAAATACGGATTTTTTGGGGGGGTCTTTCTGAGACAGGGTCTCTCTTGTAGCTCCAGCTACTCTGCCTCCCGAGTGCTCGGATTAAAGGCATGCACCACCATGAAATGGTGCGCCAGCATGAAAATACAGTTTTTTTTTTCTTTTCTTCAGTTACTTTGGAAAGAAATCAATTTGTGTGGATAAGGTTTAGGAATGAGCATGCTTTAAAAAATGTTAAAAAAAAACAGGTGTGGTAGTGACACTTTAGGAGTTAAAATATGATTAAGACAACAGAGACTCATTTGTGTTTACCCTAGAGGTGGGGCATATGCATAAATAACTATTAAGTAGATGGGGCAGAGTTTTGAATTCAGAGAAAATTCAGAACAGGTTGGATGAATAAAATGTTCTACTTTGGCTTCTATTTCATCACCCAACCTAAATTAAATGACTTTATCATTTAACATAATACTTTAATAGACATTACGAAAATGTCAACTCTTACCTAAATTGGCATACATTACAAATAAGTTGAAATACTGCTGTAAATGCCGTCCATGCTCTGAAACTTCCCTTCTCAACAGGTTTAGCACTGCTCTTAGTAAGTGATCACTCAAGCTTAAGTTGTCATAAGCCTATAAAGGAAAAACATTAGTTGTTTTGCAATAGCAAGGTCCAAGTATAATTGAAAATTTTATTTTTTAAAGGACATGTATGTTTGTTGAACATAAGCATAATTTTCTCTAAGGACTGATTATATGTACTTCACTCTACCCATTAAAATTGAGTTCAAGTCCTCATGAATGCTAGCTAGTGCTTTGCCACAGAGCATTATAGCCCTATGACTTTTATTTTCTTAATTAAAAAAATGTTTTATTACTTTTATTTTATGTGTATGGTGTGTTGCCTGTATGCACAGAAGTGCACTCATGTTGTGCAATGCCTGCAGAGGTCAAAAGAGGGGGTCAGATCCCCTGGAACTGGTGTTACAGCTAGTTGTTAGCTGCCATGTGGGGGCTGGGAACAGAACCCGGGTACTCTGCAAGAATGGTCATTGCTTTTTTCTTTTTCTTTTTTTTTTTTTTTTTTTTT
>VZQC01005254.1:544178-642997 GCA_009823505.1 Rhizomys pruinosus
CCAAAATCAAGTATTTATGAAACTTCCATAAAGAAACATACTATGGTGGCGCACGCCTTTAATCCTAGCACTAGGGAGGCAGAGGCAGGCAGATCTTTGTGAGTTCAAGGCCAGCCTGGTCTACAGAGTGAGTTCCAGGACAGCTGGAACTACAGGGGAGACCCTGTCTCGAAAAGACCAAAAAAAAAAAATCTATGTAATAAATAAGTTTATAATTAAGCTACTGCATGCAACTCAGACATCAGGCTATGTATGTTTATGTTAACTTAGTAAACAAATAAGAACATGGTCTTTAAACACTAGTTTTTGATAAGCATGTAATTAGCAATAAAGGTACAATTACCTGACTTGAAGGTCCAGGAGATGCGAAAGGTGAAGGACATGGGCCATCTTGCAAGGAAAAATGTGCAATAAAAACTATAAGTTTTGCAAATGCACCCCTCACTTCTGCACTAGGGCATTCCAAAAGATATTCAGAGAAGCGATTTGAAACATTAAAAAGGACATTATGAGCAAACCAAAAGCGTACGTTCTTGCTGTGACGAAGGAGAATACACAATGCATCATACCTAAAATAAAACAAATGTATTACTTTCAATTCAGCAACATTTTTCCTACAGTAAAGGATGAATCTCTATGAATCAAAAAGAATTAAGATTTTTTTATTGGTGAGAACAGCAGTAATGACTGCTTCTAATATTAAAATGACAGATGAATACTATGATTTGGCCTAATCTCATGGAATTACAAAGCTTATTGGGCACTAAAAATTCATTATCAAACTCTTGTTATATTTAAGAACAAAATGCCTTCTTTCCTTATTTCAGTATCTTTTGGTTAGGTTTAAAAAAAATTGTGTGGGGCTGGAGAGATGGCCTAGCGGTTAAGAGTGCTAACTGCTCTTGCAGAGGACCCGGGTTCGATCCCCAGCACCCACATGGTGGCTGAGAACCATCTGTAACTCCAATTCCAGGAGAATTCCAGTTCCAGGGGAATCCGACACCCTCTTCTGACCTCCGCGGCACTGCACGACACGGGTGCACAAACCTACATGCAGACAGTACATTCATACACATAAATAAAATTTAAAAAAATGTTAAAAAATTGTGTATAGGTCAGAGTACTATTTGTAAGAATTGGTTCTTTCCTTCTACTAATGAGTTCTGAAGATCAAACTAAGATTGTCAGGTTTGGTAACAAGAGCTTTCCTTTGGTGAACCATCTCATTGGCACTAAGAAAAACTCATTAAAAAGATTAGAAAAGCCGGGCATGGTGGCACATTCCTTTAATCCCAACATTCAGGAGGTGGAGGCAGAGGCAAGCAGATCTTTGTGAGTTCAAGGCCAGCCTGGTCTACACAGTGAGTTCCAGGTCCAGGACAGCCGGAGCTCCAGGGAAACCCTGTCTCAAAAAGGCAAAAGGCAAAAGGCAAAAGAAAAAAAAAAAAAAAAAAATGAAAAGGCCTATAAAAGGTCTGTATACCAATTATTTTAGTATGATTTCTCTCATCAGTATCTATTTTTTTTCCTGCATTTTTAATTGGAAACAATAGTCTCATGGTTTTGAAAAACTAGAGCAGCTTACTAAAGAGCTCCACCAAATTTTAGTTTTATAGGAATAATCCAAAATAAGTACCAATCACTGGCAGATCCACGAACTATTTTCTTTGTGTGAAATCCTGTAGTAAAGAGGAACCTAGCAGCAAGTTGAATACTAATCATAGTTATTTCTTCTGCTTCAGGAGACAGGTGATCTTGTCCTAGAAAGAAAAAAAGAAAACATTAAAAAACAAATTTATATTCAAGCCCCCTTTTCAAATGTTTATTTTGTGAAGAGTCTGAAACTTACTAAAAACAAACAAACCCCTTAAGTTACTTATGAAATACTTTTATTCCCAATAATGGCTCAATACAACATACTTTATACTATGCATGAGTCAAAATGCTATAACAAAATCTCTTCTGTCTCTAGTGTATTGTTCAAATTTCAATCAGTTTAAATGAAATTTTAACCCAAAGAAAAAAAGGTTAGAGCTGTTTAAAAATGAGAACATTAATAATGTCTATGCCCACTAAGAAATCTTGTGATTAAGTACTGCTCTTTGTCATAAGAGTAACCCTTGACACTTACCTGGAGGAGGGTTTAAGTAAACACCATTACATGTAAGTAGTTTTTTCATAAACTGAAAATATTCCAAACTGTACTGCATACGGTTATGCATGAATTGTACATTCTGCTTCCGTACACTTCTCTCAATGGCTGACGGCATGACAATCTGATTGGGCCTTGTGGTAACAGCAATCTCTGATATGTATTTTATCAACTCATCGTCTTGAGCTATTGTATCCATTCGTTCATAAAAAAGTATATAAGCATTCCACCACCTTTTCTGGCGCCTATACGACATGCGCTTCATCATGTGATCAAACACCTCTCCCATGTACTCTCCACCAAAACACTGGTTTTTCATTTCTTCATCGTCATCCATTTTACACTCAGTTACATCTCCATCATCAAATTTATACCAGCGATTTCTTTCACCATCTCCACCATTTCTTTGAATGATGTAAGAGTAATAATGTCCTCCACTTGCTTGACCACTGTGTACAAGCACACCTACAAGTCTGTATTTTGTGCTTCCTGCAGTCTCACTTTCAGAGTGTTCATTCTGTTGTATCAACTGACTCTCTGGGTTTACATTATCCCCCTCCAGCTTAGCAACACCTGCAACTGTGTAAGGTTCCATGTCTAACTCTCGAGGAAATTCAAAGTAGTCATTGAACTTGATTGCACATTCTCTTTCCCAGTCATAGTCGAATCGTTTTAGTTGAATAGCAAGAACAGGAGGTAACTTTTTAATTAATAAGCGCTTCACAGTATCAACCTAAAATCAATAGAGAGAATTACTGGATATAATTCACTGCAAAAAAGCAAAAATAAAACAAAACCCAAGCGAATTATTCCCCACAGTACTCCGAAGTGAACTTAGAGGGTTATACACGCATACTAAGCAAGGATTCAATTCTGAGCTATACCCTCCAGTTCTTTGTTTTCCCCCAGAATGTCAACTTGCTCTGTAGGCCCAGACAGCCCTTAAACTTGTGATCCTCCTGTCCCAGATTCCTAGTAGTTGGGATTATAGGCCTATGCCATCAGGACTGGACCAAACAAACTTTTCTTGAAAAGGCCTCACACCGTAGCTCCAGGTTGGCCTTAGACTCACTATATATAGCCCAGGCTGGCCTCAAACTTGTAGCAACCTTACTGTCTGCTTCAGCCTTCCCTGTGCTGTGAGATTCCAAGTGTGACTCATTATGCACTGGTGTTGTGTAGTGCCCATGGAGGACAGAAAGAGGGCATCAGATCCCCTGGAACTGGAATTATGGACAGTTGTTAGCTGCCATGTGGGGGCTAGTAACTGAACCTGGGTCTTCTGTAAGAATAGCCAGTGCTCTTAACCACTGAACCATCTCTCCAGCTTTTCAAGCCAATTCTTTTTTGTTTTGTTTTGTTTTGTTTTGAGACAGGGTCTCCCTATAGCCCCAGCTGTCCTAGAACTCACTCTGTGGACCAGGCTGGCCTCTGCCTCCCGAGTGCTGGAATTAAAGGCATGCACCACCATGCCAAGCCTAAGACGGCTCTTAGCCACCATGTGGGTGCTGGGAATCGAACCCAGGTCTACTGCAAGAGCAGTCAGTGTTAACCACTGAGCCATCTCTCCAGCCCACGATCAAAAAAAATTTTTTTTTGGTCTTTTTGAGACAGGGTCTCCCTGTCACTCTGGCTGGCCTGGAACTCACTCTGTAGACCAGGCTAGCCTTGAACTCACAAAGATCCACCTGCCTCTGCCTCTCGAGTGCTAGGATAGTGCTAGGATTAAAAGCATGTGCCACCACGCCCGGCCCAAGATCAAATTTTCTAAGTCTCACTTGATTACAATCACCAATTGTAATTAAATTTATGACAAAAATGTAAGTTAATTCTGTGAGTTGATGTAAATATTAACTGCAGTTAAAAATATGGAAATGGCTTGTGCCACTTACTACAAAGTGATACACCATTACTTGTTGCCTGCTTTCTATACTGTCCTTGCCATCTAGCCATTACTGTTTCTTTGATATTTATAGTTTTTCCAATGAAGGTAGTTTTCTGCAAGCAAACATTAAGTCAAAAGTAGTAGTTACTTTTTATTGGGTGAGTCAATTAGAACCTTTAAAATCCCTTCAACTGCTGAATCTTAGAGATAGGATTAGGTGTCCTGATGAAGCTAAGTAACTTTCACATCTCAGAGCTGTGGTGGCCACAGAGTGGCATCATAGCCTACAATTTCAAGGCATAGACTGTAATACTTCTTTAAGTAGTGTGAAAGGCCAAACAACACAGGTGGACTTGGAGGTTTGGAAGCCAGAAATGATAAACAATTCACTATGTATGTGTGAACTTTCTCTCAAAGAACTGCTAATTTCACTCACAAAAAAAACTAATCAGGAAGTAAAAACAAATCTTTACATGACTAAAAAATAACGGTTTTAGCATTAACATCCTTTCATGAACATAAGAGTGAAAATGTTTTATCAACACTGTAGTTTGATTCTTGGCAGAGGCAAGTTACCTGTATAACTCACATAGAATAAAAATTAAAATAGCTTAATAATTCACTTGCTGTCTATTTCAGCACTGCTTAATTTCTTCACCTAATAAACTTCTAAATCAATTATCACCTTAATTACATCTCTAATCACTATGACAAAGGAAGCTAGAAGAAAAAAATGTGAACTTTGAGGATGAAGAAAACCTTCAAAATTATAAAACATTTAAATATACTTAATTCTTTGAGAATGTCATACAATGTATTTGATCATATTCACTCCCACTCTTCTCCCAAACTCCCCCTACATTCACCCCCACTTCCTAACCATTTTTTTTCTTGGTTTTCTTTAAAAAACAAAAATCAAGCAAAAAACTCAGAGTCTAATTTGTGCTGACCATATGCACTAGCTGGTGTGGGGCCACCTACTTGACTACTAGAACGTGGCCTACCTACCAGGGGTCACAAATTTAAAGAAAATTGGCTCTATCTTCCCTAGAAGCCATCAACTGTTAACTCCTCAGTCAAGGATAACAGAATTATCTTAACAGACAATCCATACCTTTTTATTGCATTTTTCACAATGATATGCGTTTGCCCCTTCTAGTAAATCTCCTTTGACATACTGTTCCAAAGAATCAAGAAGATTTTGGTGGTTTCTAATGTCTACGTTCAGAGTTGTAAAAGATTCTTCACATTCATACCTAAAGAAATTATTTAAGAAATCATCAAAAAAGAATTTACTGGAGACAGGCGTGGTAGCATGTCTTTATGAAATTGTAGTACTCTGGAGGCAGAAGCAGGTGGTTTCTCTGTGAGATGGAGGCCAGCCTGATCTACAACACAGTGAGTTCTAGGCTAGCTGGAGACACAGGGAGGCCCTGTCTTGAAAAAGCAAGCAAGCAAACAAACACTCTAAACATTTTATTTAGCCATGGACTTAATGAAAACTGAATTTGTAATATTTAGGAAATGAACCCTTAATGCTGCCAATACTGACAGCATTTCTTGGCTATTTAGACTGTATTGGTCACTACATTAGGCTAATTAAAATTACATACTTTATATGGCAGGTTTTTTGTCTTTGTGACAAACTGTTAGAGAACTACCACATCTCTACACAGGGAAATGGGTTGTAAAAAGTTAACTTGGTCCAAGGACCTGTGAGAAATGGAATTTTGAAGCCAGGTCTATTTGGGTTTACATTATAAGCTCAAGCTCTTTTGGTTTATCATGTTGCTCTCAAGTGTGGTTTCTTTAGACAGTAATTATGGGCCCTATATCAACTCTGGGGCAACTGCTCAACTCTTGCCATTCTAGCAAAAGTGGTCACGTCAGTACATAATTGAGTTATTTGACCAAATAAGAAAGCATTCCATAGTAATGATAATGCACAGTATGTAATTTACTCAGTCATGGGCATTTAATGAACAGTGGCTTATTCCATTTTGTATTAGTAAGAATTTTGGTTTTGTAGTATGTAACAGTATTATATATCAGCACTTACCTATGTGGGCAGCCTTGGCAAATTTTCTGATCAGCAAAGGAACCTCCTAAGACTTTACTTAGCATAGCTGGATGTCCTAAGGCTTTTAAAGCTTCATCTAAACTGTCCACCAATGAATTAAAAAACTCTAAAGCATCATGTTGTTCACGAAGATTAACAGGCTCACCCCAAAGCCTAAAAAGTGAATGGAATAAAATATGTAGTAACATGTGATACACGAATATATCTATTACATTTTCTAGTCAAGGAAAAAAAGGTAAGGAAATCACAAATGACATCATATAGAAACAAGCATATGAGGAAGTAGGAAGAAGAAAAAAGTACTTTATGTAGAGTTAATTAGGGGACTATGAAACTCAAAGCATAAGCCTACTCCAGTGGCAAATAACTGCCAGAGAACTACTGCTATGGTCAATGCAGTATGGCTCCATGGGTGGTTGGACTACTTCAGGTAATGTGACATGTACGTGCATTTTGAACTCACCTGAAGATGCTATTTGAGATGGTGAATCTTATGGGAAAGTTTTTAATATGCATTCTGCTAAATTTTATACTATAGACAATAAAGAGTCTATTTATTTATTTATTTTTTGGTCTTTTTGAGACAGGGTCTCTCTGTAGTCTCAGCTGTTCTGGAACTCACTATGTAGACCAGGCTGGCCTTGAACTCACAGAGATCTGCCTGCCTCTTCCTCCCAAGTGCTGGGATTACAGGCATGTGCGGCCACCACACCTGGCTCCATTTACTCTTTTTATGTGGGGGGGGGTCTTTTTGAGACAGCAGCTCCCTGTAACACCAGCTGAAACTCACTATGGAGACCAGCCTATCCTTGAACTCACAGAGATCTGCCTGCCTCTGCTTCCCAAATGTTGGGATTAAAAGCATGTGCCAGGGGCTGGAGAGATGGCCTAGTGGTTAAGAGCGCCAACCGCTCTTACAGAGGACCCGGGTTCGATCCCCAGCACCCATATGGCGGCCGAGAACCACCTGAAACTCCAATTCTAGGAGAACTCCAGTTCCAGGGGAATCCGACGCCCTCTTCTGACCTCCGCGGCATTGCACGAGCACCAACTTGCATGCGGACAGTACATTCATACACATACAGTAAAAAAAAAAAAAAGCATGTGCCAGACCCTATGTCAAAAATACCCCCCCCAAATCCCCTAAATAGAAAACAAAACCCACCCTGCCCCCAAGCTGAAAAAGTATGCAGTATTTGAAGGAGCAAGAACAGAAATACTGAAAGTCTTAAAGAGGCAGAAGAGAGGGCAATGAGACAAAATAAAGCAGAAGGGGAGAGTGGTTATACATAAGCCCCCAGTACAGATTTAGTAGGGGCCTATTTAGGGAAACAAAACGAATCAATATAGTTGCTTGGGATGTTATAAAGCAGTGCACTCGAAATAAATCTAAACAGTATCCTTATAAGGAAAAGGAAAAAAAGAAGGGAGCCTCATTTTGTCAGAAGCAGGAGAGGAGGAGCTGTTTTCCACTGCTGTAAATCAAGAGTTGGGGCCTTGGGCACATTACAGTGTCTATTACTATTGAACTGTATCCCAGCACTTTGAAGCTTGTACTATTAAAAAAAAAAAAAAAAACTTACGGCCAGGCGTGGTGGCGCACGCCTTTAATCCTAGCACTTGGGAGGCAGAGGCAGGTGGATCTTTGTGAGTTCAAGGCCAGCCTGGTCTACAGAGCGAGTTCCAGGACAGCTGGGGCTACAAGGAGACCCTGTCTCAAAAAGACCTAAAAACAAACAAACAAAACAAAAAAAAAACTTACACAGCTGCAAAGTGTTTTTTTGTATACAGTGGAAAAATAACATGATTGTACTAGAGTATTTGTACTAGAGTACTATAGCATAGTAAGCACTGACTTAAAAAAAATTTAAAAAGAGGGATGAAGAGATAGCTCAGTGGTTAAGAGCACTGGCTATTCTTCCAGAGGATCCGGATTAGGTTCCTAGCATCATAGGATGACTACCAAATGTCTATATAATTCTAGTTCCAGGGGGTCCAATGCCCTCTTTTCACCTCTATGGGCATTGAATAACATGAGCACACTTATATACATGCAGGAAATACACTCATATGCATTAAAAAAAAAAGCAAGCACTTAGCTAGCTGTTGTGGCTGATGACTTTAATTCTAGCACTCAGGAAAGAGGAAAGCAGACCACTATGAATTCCAAGCTAGTGAAGACTACATAGTGAGACCCTGTCTCAAAATATAAAACAAAACCAACCAGAAAAAACTCCTTAAAACACAAAACAAAACCAACCAAGCTAACTCCAAGAGCAGCACATTTATTCTACCTTTACTGTAAAACCACAGAAAGGATTAGGGTAGTAGGAGAGTTGGTATGGGAGTATCTCACTTACTAGCTAACAAATTTATAAAGACTACTCTTTTACCAAAGGATCGTTTCAAAGGGGGAAGCCTGGCTCTGACGTTTTTCCTTTCTGCTCATTGATATGTGACCCTTTGTTCCTACACACAGTTCAACAATGAGGAAGCCTCCGTCTGCCACCCTAAGTGGAAGCCAATCAATGCCCTCTTTCTCCACATTCAAATGATCAATCTTAGACTTTGAATCTTTTAAACTCCACAAACCTTTCTCTTATTAAATATTTTATTATTTTTTATTTTATGTGTATGAGTATATTCCCTGCATGTGTCCAAATGCACTGATGTCATGCAGTGCCCACATAGGTCAGAAGAGGGTGTCGGATCCCCAGGAACTGGAGTCACAGATGGTTGTTAGCAGCCATGTGGGTGCTGGAAATAGAACTCTGTTTTTTTTTTTTCTTTTGCAAGAGCAGCCAGTGCTCTTAACCACTGAGCCACCTCTCCAGCCCCCAAAACCTTTTCTCTTTTAATTTAGCTGCCTTAGGTATTTCATTGTAATAATACAAAGCTGAGTAACAAAAAGATGCTGGCTGATACCATCAGAAGGAAAGAGGCAGAGAAATATCATGTACCTCTTTTTCATGGAGGTAAAAACATGGAAACACACCACCCATGAAGTACCCTCACCTAGCCCTTTTAAACAACAGCAGCAATAGCAGCAGCAGCAGCAGCAGCAGCAGCAGCAAAAAAAACAAAAAAAAAAAAAAAAAAAAACCCACCACAGCAATTAGATCAAGCCCCTGGATCTTATTGAGCACTTACTGGGCATGTACGGAACAGAAGAAAACAGAAAATAGTATTTGTAGTATATGGACCTCATTTGAGTTCTAATTGGGTTCTAAAAACTACCAGAGAAAATGAAATGAAAATACCAACTATATTCAGTATTCAAGGCAGCTTTGAAAAACATGGTAACAGTATTCATAGAAATGTTTTAATACAAACAATATATTGAAGTAATACAGATGAAGCTATATGCCTGTGATCTGCCTCAAACAAATTTGGAAAGAACATTCTATTTGTATACGCATCAGTTTTTTTTTTCTTTTTCTTTTTGAGACAGGGTCTCTCTTTAGTCCCCGCTGGCCTGGAGCTATGTAGACCAGGCTGGCCTTGAACTCACAGACATCCACTGGCCTCTGCCTCCCGAGTGCTGGGATTAAAGGTGTGTGGCACCACACTTTTTTTTTTTTTTTGGGTCTTTTTGAGACAAGGTCTCCCTATAATGGGTCTGGCCTAGAACTCACTTATGTAGACCAGGCTGGCCTTGAACTCACAGACATCCACTGGCCTCTGCCTCCCGAGTGCTGGGATTAAAGGTGTGTGGCACCACACTTTTTTTTTTTTTTTGGGTCTTTTTGAGACAAGGTCTCCCTATAATGGGTCTGGCCTAGAACTCACTTATGTAGACCAGGCTGGCCTTGAACTCACAGACATCCACTGGCCTCTGCCTCCCGAGTGCTGGGATTAAAGGTGTGTGGCACCACACTTTTTTTTTTTTTTTGGGTCTTTTTGAGACAAGGTCTCCCTATAATGGGTCTGGCCTAGAACTCACTTATGTAGACCAGGCTGGCCTTGAACTCAAGAGTGTTGCCCACTTCTGCCTCCTGAGTGCTGAGATTAAAGGCATGTGCTACCACGCCCAGTTGGATTTTTTTTTTTCAAAGACAGGGTCTCCCTATAGCCACAGCTGGCCTGGAACTAACTATATAGACCAACCAGGTTGACCTCAACATCACAGAAATCTAACTGCTTCTCCCTCCTGAGTGCTGGGATTAAAAAAAATGTACCCTTGCCCAAGTATATGTGACATTTTCATAAGCAATGCAGTAAGAGATTAAAGACTATTATCCTTCTATGTATCAAAATATCAAATAGTATCTTACAAATGTATAATTTTCAACATGTCAAAAATAACAACAAAAACCCCCACCTCCCATTCCTTCCTCACTATTGACAGTTTTTAACCGCTTATGGGTAAAACAAAGAAGAAAATTTAAGGATAGTTGGGAGTATTGCTAGTGCTTACAAACTGAACATATATCTTAAAAGATATACTTTAGAGCTATGCTTGGTGGTGCAGGCCTTTAATCCCAGCACTTGGCAGGCAGAGGCAGGAGGATCTCTGTGAGTTCCAGGCCAGCTGGGGCTACAGGGAGACCCTGTTTCAAAAAGAAAAAAATAAGATATACTTTAGAAATTTGAGTTATTCATCAAGTATAAAAAAGTATGTTACTACTATTCATCCTAGTTTACCTGAACTGTTTCCAAAATCCTCTGGGCACATAGTATTGTAGTCGAGAAGCAGCTAAATGCCCAAAGATAACCTGAAGGTGTCTTAGGACACCAATATTGTACTCTTTTCTATCTTCTGTTTTACTTAATGCTGGTTTATCTTCAAACTGTTGAGGATATCCAAATACATCATCCCTGGGATCAACATTGCTCTAGAAACAAAAAATCATTAATAAGCTAATGTGACAACAAATTTTAGTCAGTAAACATGTTTTGTACTTTTACTTTGTTTCCAAAGCATTTAATTTTCAAAAAGTTTACACAATTTATAATATTGGTCTTTATTCCTGCCATTTCACATTGTGTTAGTATAGACATTCATAGTTCCTACACCCTTACCTAACATTTATATATATACACACACACATACATACATATGTATAAAAAAAGCCCTGACTCAAATGCATCCAAGTCCTAAAGCTTGGAACTAAAACAATACTCTTGAGGGCAAAAGCTTCAAGACATTAGATTTGGTAATGTTCTTAGAAGAGACAAAAGGCACACACACAAAAAGAAAATCAACAAATTGGCCCTGGAAAATGAAACCCTTTTCTGTAAACACACTACCAACACAGTAAAAAGGCAAGTCAGAGTGGGAGAAAAATGTTTTTTTTTTTGCAATCACTTATCTGAGGAGGGATTAGAATCTAGAATATATAGGGGCCCTGATGTTTGCCTAACTCATGTTTTTTAAAAATTGAGTTTTTACAAAACAAAACAAAACCACAGAAGATTTAAGGAGCTTTTTCTCCAAGAAGATACATTATCTCAAATTCAATTAGAATGCACACTAAGTTAAGAATTAAAACTAGGGTCTAGGGGTTGGAGAGATGGCTCAGTAGCTGGGAACACTGGTCACCCTTGCAGAGGAGCCAGATGTCCTCTTTTGACCTCTGCAGGCATTACATATATGTAGGCAATATACTCATTTGCATAAAAATAGGGTCTAAGAGATTTTTGTGTACTCAGGTTCACAGCAGTATTCACATTACAGTAGCTAAAATGAGGAATGCAATCCAAGTGCCTGTGACAAGATGAATGAATAAGCAAAATGTGTCATTACATATAGCCAGTGGAATATTACCCAGCTTGCAGATGGATCATGAGTTCCAGTCTATACTATTTATAAGCCAGCCACAGAAGGGTAAATACTGCATGATTCCACTTATTATGAGGCACTTAATAAATTGAAAGAGGCAGGAAGAAAAAGGTGGTTTTCAGGGTCTGAGCTTGGGGAAGAAGGGGAAGATAAGTTATTTAATGGGTACAGAGTTTCAGTTTCATAAGCTGAAAATAGTTCTGGATATGGTGGGAATGGTGTGTAATATAAATGTACTTAATACTTGTTAATGATACAATAAAAGATGGCTAAAATCAGGTATATTTTATGATCTTGAAAAACAAGTAACAGAGCTAGGCACTGCAGTGTGTGCCTGAAGTTCGAGCTACTACTTGAGAGATCATTTGAGCTTAGGAGTGAATCACCCGCCTGGGCAGCATAGCTAGATTTTCAAGTTAAACCAAGCCCATGCCCAAACCCAAGCCCAAGCCCAAGCCCAAGCCCAAGCCCAAGCTCAAGAAAACAATAGTGGTAGAAGATGTAAATATGAGAATTTCTGAGGCCAAAATCATGGGAGCTAGAGAGGAAAATTTATAGTTAAGTGAACATCTTGTGTTGGAGACCACTGATATAGGAATAAATAGACAGTATCTAGTCCTAACCAGGTTTGATGTAAGCCTCCCCTATGAAGTTTAAAAAAAAAGCAAAAACAATCCCTGCACCTCCAATCTAACAGCTAATTCAGTAGGTCTAAAAAAAAGCTGTTTTAGAAGTCCCACAAGTAGTAAACTATTTCTTTAGAACAATGCTAATTTTACTGACTGAAGGGAAAGAAACAAGAAATATCACAACGTTTACTAGAGAGAATACTCTCACTTTTCACTTTAGTTCCCACTAAGTGTGCTGCTTACTTTTTGTCACCCTGACACAAACTGGAGTCACATGGAAAAGGGGCCTGAAATTGAGGAATTGTTTCCATGGGATTGGCCTGTGACCATGTATGTTTGTGAGGCATTTTCTTAATTGCTAATTGATGTGGTTGGTCCCATCCCAGAGTAGGTTCACTTGGGCCATGTAAACAAGCAAGCCAGAGGAAGCAAGCTAATAAACAGCATTCCTCTATGGTTTCTGCTTTAGTTTCTGTCTCCAGGTTTCTGCATTGAATTCCCTGGATGATGGACTCTTGAGTTATAAGCTACCTTCTGCCCCTAGTTTGCTTTAAGTTATAATGTTTATCACAGCAGACAGCAAACTGACAACTGCAAAAGGGAAAGATAAAAATCAAAGATATACAGAGTATGTACAAATATGACCCATCTTCAATCTTGCCATGTTCGCTTCTTAGAAGAGTCACATTAGTTATCAACTCTCACTTGTCACTTCCACTTAAGTTTTTCATTACTTTATTCTGCACTGGCTACTTCCCAGGCAGCCTAAGTTTTGTTATATGAGTGTGCAACACTATTTCAAGTAGAGAGGACTTTACTAAGCAGGAGAGATACAACTTGGAGGGAAATATAAGTACAACTAAAAAGCAAGCACAGATAAAGTGAAAACATAGTTTAGTGTGGTGATAACTTCACCATTTGGGAGCCTGAGGATGGAGACCTCAGCGAGATTGAGCTACAAAGTGAGAATGTTTCAAAAAACATGGAAATAAAAATTAAAACTTGTGTGGCCAAAACAGTTCTTTGTTTAATGTGGCCCAGAGAAGCCAAAAGGTTGGCCAGCCCCAATATAAGCTAGTACTCTAAGTACAACGTCTATCAAACACTACACAAAAGATGGTTTTTTTTTTAAACTATTGCATTAGACACATTAGAGACTACTAATAGGTAGTCCAGTGGGTGAGGCTATGGCAATTTTTCAAACATACTTTAACAGTCTGATCTTTAACAGTCTGATAAAGGAAAACACAATATAATCAGTTGTTCATATCTACTAACTGTATCTATACATTCACCAACATAAATATTGGTGCAAATAAAATTGAGTCTGTACCAAACATGTACAGACATTTTATCATTATTCTCTAAGCAATACAACAACTATTTAAACAGCATTTACAACATATGAGATATATAATCTACAGATGCCCTAAAGAATATAGGAGGTATGTAGATTCCATGGGGTCTGCTTACATGTTTTGTTATCTTTGTGGGGAGGGAGTTGGGGGGTGGTTCTTGACCAATCTCCTAAAGATACTGAGGGATGACTGTATGACTATACTCCCTTCAGTTCCATCGAGAGAATGATAGCTGGTATCAGAACTTCCAACACAGAAAACAGAAGTAGAAGTAAAATTTACCTCATTGTCCTGCTTCTCATCCCCAGACATATCATCATCTACATCACTACCTGTGCCTTCAATTGCAAGAATACCATTCCTGATGGAAGGAATCATGTAGAGCTGCTGTATCACAGAATTCATGTAACAAGTAGCACCAGCATTTTTTAGCCCCACAAATCCTTTTGGTGGGCGGGGTCCAACAGGTGGCAGATATTCCCACTCGGTAAGTGCTTCACAAGCTGAGAAGGAAAAAGTCTTATAGCATGAACCATTCCATTCTTTCAAGGTCTATTAAGTTGACAAAGTAACAGTACTACCACCCGTGCAGTTATCAGAGGCAAGGCTCACTTGGCATTATCTCCCTCTATACATTTAAAACAGATGTCATTCTGTGTCACTGAAGGCTCTTGTATCCACAAAACCATGTTTTTTTGTTAAGACAGGGTCACACTAAGTTGAACTTCCCTCTCCTTCCACATCCCCAATGTTGGAATGGTAGGTGTGTACTATTACACCTGGCCTTATGTGGTGCTGAGGATCAAAGTCAGGTGAATACTACCACTGAAGCTACATCCTCAGCTCCCACAAACGCCTTGATTTTATCTCACACTGCTTCTGTCGCAGTCTCTGAAATAGTCATTGCATACAGTTAATATTTACTAGATAATTTTGGTTTAATCTTTACACTTCAATCATTCTTAAGGATTGATTTTTATTTTTATCCATGTTTGTGTCTGGGTTTTTATGTGATGTGTGTAGCGATCACCTGGAGCTGAAGGTAAGGGTGGTTAGGATGGTTTTTAGCCAGCATGTGGGTATGAGATTCAAACCTGGGTCCTCTGCAAGAGCAGCTAGTGCTTTTAACTGCTAAGCCACCTCTCCAGCCCCCAATCAGAATTCTTCAACATGCAAATAACTATATAAAAGTTGAAACGCCTCTGAAAAAAATTCATCTAATTATATTAAATTGGATAGAATATCTAAAAGTTTAGGATAACTAAAAGTCTAACTTTAAGTAGTCTGTTTAATCATTTTTTCTATTATGAAGCACAATAGAATAAAATTATTTGATAGATTTTTAAAGATTTATATATCAATTATATTTTTGGTAGAGTTAGGGAATCTCAAATATTTGTGTATTTTAACATTTATTTTGTGTGCATTTGGGTATGTGGAAATCAGAGGAATACTAAGTGGTGATTCCAATAATCAAACTCAGACTGTCAGATCAAATTCAGGTCATCAGGCTGATAGACAAGTACCTTTACCCACTGAGCCATCTGGCAAGGCCCTCAATGTTTTTTTTTTTTGTTTTGTTTTGTTTTTTTCTTTTGGTCTTTTCGAGACAGGGTCTCTCCCTGTAGCCCCAGTTGACAGCTGTCCTGGAACTCACTCTGTAGACCAGGATGGCCTTGAACTCACAAAGATCTACCTGCCTCTGCCTCCTGAGTGCTAGGATTAAAGGCATGCGCCACCACACCCAGCTTTTTTTTTTTTTTAATGTTTTTAAGTTGTAAATGAGATGCAGCTTTTCTATACTTAAAACCAAATACTCTCAAGTTATGTTTATTTCTGCCTTTTCTGTTATTATTACTCACATCCCTTCTGAGCTTCAGTTTATCCTAAGATCTAGAGTCTACAAGGTATATTCATGGACCTCTTATGGGTATTAACATAAAATATCAGAAAATAGTAACTTACACCTATTCCCCACCACCCAAACTCTGATAAAACAACAACAATAAAACAAAGACACACAAAGTTTTTCAGAACTCACTAAAATAATATGGAGGAATTTAGTTCTGAGAGCCTAAAAGGTTTTTGTTTGATTGTTTGCTTTTGGTCTTTTGAGACAGGGTCTCCCTGTAGCTCCAGCTGTCCTGGAACTCACTAGATCAGGCTGGCCTTGAACTCACAGAGATCTGCCTGCCTCTGCCTCCTCAGTGTTGGGATTAAAGACGTGCACCACCATGCCAGGTCTGAAAGGCTTCTTAAAGTCATACAATTTAGGTTTTGGGAGCATTTACTCTGGGCTCTTACAACCCTGGAGCTTAAGTATTATTTCTGACTTGAAAGATGACATTTTTTTTCTTTTATTATATTTTATTTTAATTTCTGTATGTGTATGAATGTACTGTCTGCATGTAGGTTTGTGCACCCGTGTCGTGCAATGCCACGGAGGTCAGAAGAGGGTGTCGGATTCCCCTGGAACTGGAGTTCTCCTGGAATTGGAGTTTCAAACAGTTCTGAGCCGCCATGTGGGTGCTGGGGATTGAACCCGGGTCCTCTGCAAGAGCAGTTGGTGCTCTTAACCACTAGGCCATCTCTCCATCCCCGAAAGATGACATCTAATTTACCAAACACTTGCACCACTTAGGCTCCATTTTTATTGTGAGCTGAATCATACATCCAATTGAGCTCCATTTTTATTGTGAGCTGAATTATATGTTCAATTGGCAAAGTGTTAAACTAGTTACAAAACCCAAAATTATCACGATATTTTAAGCATTAAAATTATAACCAACCTTATGTTTTAAAGTACTTACTAGTTATTGCTGTGCCAATGTAATACATTTCAGTCAAAGAATCTACTATCTGTTTGAGGTTCCTGACACAACCAACAGCTAATGCTACAAGTAACTCAAAACCAGCATTAATTGTAGCTGGTGACCCACAGACAGGTATAGCCTGTTCGGCTGGAAGCTCTCCATTTCTCATATACTGTAGGTAAACATTGGATGCAGGAAAGATGAAATCGTCAATCAATTCCTAAACAGGTGAAGAAAAGGACTACATATTAGCAACGATATCAGAAAAGGGAAGAAATGTCTCATTTAGGAAAATAATTTTTAAAATGTCAGAATTTCAGACTTCATTACATCACAGAAAGCTTACAAGGATTTTTTTTTTTTTAATCTTTTTGAGACAGGTTATTCCTATAGCCTTAGCTGGCTTGGAACTCTATGTAGACCAGGCTGGCTTTGAACTCTCAAGAGATCCACCTGCTTCTGCCTCCCAAGTGCTAGGATTAAAGGTGTATGCCACCACGTCCAGGCAATACGGATTTTCTAGTAAATACCCCACTTCAAAACACTACTTACCTAATTTCTTGTTAAATTTCTTAAAATATTAATACAAAACTGACTGCAGTACCTAATAATTTATATTTTAAGTTTACTTTTCAATTTATTTTTTGGTCTTTTTTGAGACAGGGTCTCCCTATAACTCAGGTGGCCTGGAACATAGACCAGGCTGGCCTTGTACTCACAGAAATCCTTTTGCCTCTACCTTTGAACTCAAAGAAATTCTCTTCCTGCTGAGATTAAAGGTGTGAACCACCACACCTGGCCTTAAGTTTACTTTTTTACTTTAAAAAAAAAGTTTAAAGAAAATGACTATCAATATATGCCAATTTTAAATACAAAATAGTAAAATGAAGCTTTTTGTTGGAAATACCACAAAGTACTCATTTAAAAAATGGATACATGATACAGTCTTATAAAAGAGGCTTGCCTCATTTTCTATAAAGAAAAATTTAACACTATACCAAAACTGTATATAAACATAGCATTTAGAAACAGGCCATGAATACTATAAGGCACAATTATATTTAAAGAAATATTGTTTGGCTGGAGAGATAGCCTAGCGGTTAAGAGCGCTGACTGCTCTTGCAGAGGACCCAGGTTCGATCCCCAGCACCCACATGGTGGCTGAGAACTGTCTTAACTCCAGTTCCAGGGGAATCTGACGCCCTCTTCTGACCTCTGTGGTATTGCATGACATGGGTGCACAGACCTACATGCAGACAGTACATTCGTACACATAATAAAATAAAAAAAATATTGTAACCTTGGTAACAATTCTTTAAAGGCACACTGAAAAAAAAGGTTAAGATAAAACCTCAAAGACCTAATACTATCAATCAAAGTCAATGACAACACTTACAAGGATATGACATGTAGTTTGTGACCAAGATCACTGAACTTACTTTAATGAGATTAGCACCTCCTTTTTCACAACCAATATGAAACTTTTTTTCAGGAGTCTGAAAGGCCAGTAGCTCTTTTGTTACCCCAAGGTGCCCTTCCAAAATCGTCTCTTCAACACCTGTTTCACCTGTTCTTTTAACATCATCCTGCCAAAGGAAAAGAAGTCTTAAATGCCTAACTTACAAAATGGAAGAATCTTAAGGCAGGTAGGTGATAATGCCCTAAACCTTTCCAATCAAGTAAGTTAAAATTATCTTTAGAACTAAATGTATACTTTACAAACTAAACCACCCCCCCAAAAAACAAAACAACAAAACTATATATTGTGGTTTGAATGTGAAACGTCAGTCATAGTTTCATGGGTTTGAACACTTGGTTCCCAGGTGGTGGTGCTTTTTGTGAAGGTTGTGGAAGCTGTAGGAGGTGGAGCCTCTAGGGAGAAGTATGCCACTCCAGGGCAGGCTTCCAGGCTTTAGAGCCCAGTCCCACTTCTGTTTTCTCATTCTGCTTCCTCAATGCTGTTTCAATGAGATTGGCCAACTGTACTGTACTCCCTGCCTGTTGCCATGCATTTCACCTCCAAGAATGATAGATTCTGAAACTGTAAGCTAAAAATAAGCCTTTCTTATTTTGGTTAGGGTATTCTAACATAGCAAAAGAAAAGATAACAATACAAGTAAGTTAGTCATTTGGGAATAATTTTTTATTTACTTTTTAATTTTATTTATTTTATTATGTATATGAACTGTCTGTATGTAGGTCTGTGCACCCGTGTCGTGCAAATGCTGCAGAGGTCAGAAGAGGGTGTTGGATTCCCCTAGAGCTGGAGTTAAAGATGGTTCTCAGCAGCCATGTGGGTGCTGGGGATCGAACCCAGGTCCTCTGCAAGAGCAGTCGGAGCTCTTAACCGCTAGGCCATCTCTCCAGTCCCCGGGAATAATTTTTTACGAAAAAATCATTTAACGACAATTTGGTAAAAGGCCCCAAAGCTAAACCTGCAGCAGAACAGAACACTGTTCACCAGTATTCTAAATATGTACTTATTCTGTAAATCATGAGTTTACTTAATATCCAACAATGTAGTGTACATAATGCTTTGGAGTTTTCCACTTGACCAAACTGCTACAAGGTGTAAATCATTTAATAATCAAGCACTACTTATTAACAATGTAAACATCAACATACTATATTAGCTGCAACTTACCCTAATTCTTTTAAGCCAATCAATTTCATTATTGAGAAGAACTTCAGCATTGGGTACATTTATGTTACTGTTGTAAGCATAATTAAGAAGGTGCCTTAAAAGAGTGAAGTAGTCGCCTGAATGTTTAGCCCTCTCTCTGGCTGTGCTCTAAAAATAAGGAAATAAGAGTATCAAAATTTAGAAGTCCATGCTTGGAATTCCACCCCCCCCCCTTTTTTTTTTTGTATTTTTGAGACAGGGTCTCCCTGTAGCTCCAGCTGGCCTGGAACTCACAGAGATCCGCCTGCCTCTGCCTTCCCAGTGCTGGGATTAAAGGTGTGCAGCACCACACCTAGCTTGGAATTTATTTCTCAACAACACTGAGTTAACTAATATTTTATTAAATATAGACTGACCTAACTGATGCAAGCTAAACCCATAAATTACTTAATATTCTTGTTGAAAAAATGAATTACATCAGTAAGCATATTAAAAAGTCTCTCACCCCCAAAATGGTAAAGAGCAGAGTAATGAAGAAAAGTAGAGGTCTGTGTCCCATGCAACATCTGGTGCACATTAAAAAGAATTGCTCCTGTGCCACCTGACGAACAGTTCTGAAACAGAAATGTCTTACATTTAATTGTCTTCACTACATTCAATTCATTGTTTTCATTAAAAACAACAACAGACATTTTCATGGATGCTTTCTAACCCTTCTCTCTCAACATATTGGAAATGCTTTTCTAGATCCACTATGCTTTAACAAGCCTCATGGTTTTTTGTTTTTTTTTGCCTTTCATGGAATTTCAATTGTGTTTTTACTCAGTTCAGTGGGAATTCTGTTATTATAGAAAGCAAAGGGCTCCAAGTGTTCCTCATAACTGTGGACATGATTCTAAACGCAAGATCCCCAAATGAGTAACATTAGCATCACCTGGGAACGTTAGGATTAAAGGCATGTTTCCTTATATGTAAAGATCATGATGAGACTGACCCAAGAGGATGGAAACTAACATTTTGCACAAAAAGCTTGAAACAAACTTTCTGACACTGATTAAACAAAGGGGGTGCTTAACAATTATATTTACTGTGGTTTAAATGACAAAATTTGTAGATTAGTCCTCTCATGAATTTCAAATCCAACTAACAGTTCTACTAAAGAAACCCTGGCATTTAAGAATCTAATACAGGAGGTAATTTTCCCATTCAATTTGGCAGAGAGTAAAATTAAACAAATTTAAGTGAAACACCTGAACAAAAGTTTCCTTCTCAGTATCAAATGTGCCATGGAGAGAGTAATTGCAAAAACATCCTTACTTGCTGTGACAGTGCAATAGTAAGTCAACAATAAATGTCTGCCAAGCCTTTTCTTTACTTAGAGCATCTAAGGCTGTTGGAATCAAGGCAAAGCATAGTGTCATCACTTCCAACGCTTCACAGCAAACCTGCTCATCTTCCATGTCTGGCTCATTGCCGGCATTGGTCTGTAAAATTATAATTAGGAACAAATTAAATCAGTTAAGAAAAACCTTTTTGTGACAATTAAAGTGACTACTAGAGATGGGCAGGAAACAAGGGGAAAAGAGGCAAAGGGAATTTTGTTTTGAAAAGTGTCATAATGAATCCTAATATTTAATTGCATTTTACTTTAAGTCTTTTTGAGACAGGGTTGCCCTGCAGTCCCAGCTGTTCTGGAACTCACTATGTAGACCAGGCTTGCCTTGAACTCACAGAGATCTGCCTACCTCTGCCTCCCAAATGCTGAGATTAAAACTTTTCTATTCAGTTAAACCACATGGTCTCACTCTCCCCTCCTTACCTTCAACTCTTGAGGCCCTGTGAAATAGCGTGAAAACAACTTATAGAAGAAAATAAAGTTTAACTCCAATATTTTGCTATGACCTAAAAGGGGCTAAAGGCATACACTGAGCCCAGAAGGCTCTTAGAATACTTCTGAATCAACAACCAAGCACTGCTTTCCTCATGAACCACTCTGGCATAGCAGTTAGGTTCGTTTTAGTAGACTTACTACCTAGCTTGTCTATTCTGCCATTTAAAAATCAATCTTCCTGGACAATTAGTGCTCAGGATGGGTTTTGAATTTTCATACCTCAAATAGGCTAATGTGACTATTAAAAAAGTCACTACTATGGTACATGACTGAAATAGAATAGGCATTCAATTATTTTGATGAATGACTACTGAAGATTGTACCAGACAGATGCTATGGAACACACCAAAACAGTAGTAAGGATGTTGAGTGTTATGTATAAAGGGGACCCTCTACTGAGCCAGAGAAGTCTTTAGGACTTGATTTTTCTAAGAATGGAGCAGTGTCTATGTGGCAGGTATCCATGGCAGAGAAAAACAAAAATCACAGGTGAGCTGGTTTTCTGCAAATAATCTGCTTAATCAAACATTAGGGGAGGAATGATACTTATCTGACTAATTCTTTGATTGCTTTAGAGAATAATAACAAAGGGACGTGATAATTGATGTTAACCAAACCCTAACTTACACAGGACTGAAAGAATAAAAAGAATGGATGGGAAAAAGAAAATTCTAAGAGACAGTTAATCTGATACCAGAGAATCAGAAAAAACATCCCCTTTCATTTTTAAAGCAGCCTCAGGGAAGGATTAAATTCTTTATATTCAAAAGTAATTTTTTACTAAATTCAACTATATCTTCCAGTTAATTTCCAACTATGAACATGCAAATGTATGGACATAAAACATGCAAGTATATGCACAATAAGCTAACATTTATTTATTAAGGACATATTTCTGTCACAATACTTACCTTCTCATAAATTTTTGTGATTTCTTCATTTGGGCTAAATACCAGCTGTAATCCCCCACATCCTGATGCCCAGATAATTTTCTGTATAGCTCTAATTACACAAATGTCAGGCATATATCTTGAAGCCTATAAGATAATGAAGAAAAATGTTTATCTTCATAACGGAAATAAGAATGCTATGTATTATCATTGTCTTTAGGTTCCCATGGTTGTAAACAGTAACATGACAGCTATTATCTGGCCCTACACAATTGCGTCAGAACCTTAAGAGGACCACAAAATATAAAAACTATTCCACTCCTAGGTGCTTACCCAAGAGAAAACTTAATTTCAGAGACTTGGGTTCACAGTGGCTTTACTTATATCATACAAGGGAAATAATCCAAGTATCTTTCACCAAGTACATGAATAAAATGTGGAATATTCATAATGGGATAGTATTTAGCAACAAACTGATCCATAGACCACTGATAATTCTCAAAGTCATTATTAATTTGTGTTTTTATTTTTTGAGAGAGGGTCTTGCTATCAACCAGGTTGGCCTTCTATTTATTATCATTCTGCTTCAGCAGCCTCTTGAGTGTTGGGATTACAGGAAGATGAACCAACTGTATAAAATAAAAATATGGACAAAAAGATCAGTGATTACCTGGGACTAGTGTTGAAAAGAAGAATGGACTGCAAAATAATACAAGGACGAGTCATAAAAATACTGTCTTAGGCCTGGCTGTACTTGTGAAACCGTGGACTTGATCTTGAGTCCCAATGCCACAGAAAAAAAAATTCCACGCAGTGGTGAAATGTACATATATTTTTGAAATTCATTGAGGTATACTTTAGAAGGACGCTGTTTATTATTAAAGTTGACTTTAACCCTTATGACATGTAAAGCATTATAAAAAAACCCCATCTCTTACAATACTAACCTCATCAGATATCTGCTGAGCAAGACGAACAGATACATTTCTAAGCATGCATTCAGATGATGGGTTAGGAATGCTCTGAAGGGCACTTTGTAGCACCACTGCTTGATCATGAGTAACTTGAGTGACCTGAAAAAAAATTAACCATTTTGAGTGCTATGTCCATAACTGGACCCAACCATCTGTACTTCATTCATCAACATTCTCTCAAGATGTCAACTTTCTAGATATACACACAAAACACTCCACCTGCCAACATGGCATGGAAATGACACATTTCTCTACAATTCCCTATTCTAAATTAACCCATGTCTCAGAAGATTTCTAACACATGAAAGTAGCTAGAGTAATATAATAAAACATCCAACTTTGAGGTACTCATTCTGCTTCAACTATATTACCTAATTACTTCCTCTCAGTTTTCACCCCCATTGCTCCTTACTCCAGGATTGCTTCTATATTTTATTTCAGAGATACAAAGGTTCTTCCAAATATCACCATAGTATCAACATATATAAAACAATTTCATGGTATCATAATCATCAACATTCAGATCTTCCTCAATTAAGACCTAAGTCATTTCTAAACAAGAAAATTTCTTCCTGAGACTTTTGTTATTTTGATTTTTAAATATCAGTAATTTAAATTACTATTTATATGAGAATTAATGTATAGTTTATGTTGTAAAAGTATTAAATGGATACTTTGACCTCTAATAACTAGGCAATAAATTCCAGCATGTCTTGAGAACTTCGCTAACATTAATCGGAGTAACAACAAACTCAGAATCAGAATTTAAGCCAATGAAAATGAGAAAGGAAACTGGTAAAGGCCAAATCAATTACCACTACTAACACTACTGGTCTCTAAATATCTGGCAGTCAGAAGTTAGAGTAAGAGATTCATTTATGTGGAGGCTTTAAGTTTGCAATAACTGCGAGAGTCAAAGATTTATGTGGCTAGAGATCAACTGCCCTCTTAGTAGCACAGCCAAAGGACATTTATAATTTTAACACCAATATACTCTAACACAGGAAAATTTCTATTAGTAAGGTACCCAGTGGAAAAGAAGGTTTAATACTTTGAATCAACCTCGAACTCTAGACTTTACAGTGGCTGAAAAATTAAACCAGAAAAATTACTTTTAGAGAGAAAAAAAAAAGTATTACCGATGTCATGGGATTTACACCTTCTACACCTGGTTGACAAGCTTCAGCCACAGCTCGAACGTGGCCATAGCCAATGGCAGTTAGGAACAGTTTGGCTATTTTAAGAGCATTGAGGTAGGCACCCCTTCGAGTTTCCATATCTGCATTTGGTAGGAAGTTATTTCTGGTTAGCATACTCAGGACAAGGGGCAGACCACCACTTTTCAAGAAATGGAACTGAAAATCAGAGGAATCATCAGCCAAGGGTGCACCAGCAGGCATTAACAAGGCATAGACAACCTGGAAAAAAGGGGGGGGGTATAAAATTGTAACTTTCATTTCATTTCTACTACCATCACTAAGAAATTCTTGACTATTTCAAAAACAAGTCATTATAATCTTATCCATATTCTTCACATTAATACATCAAAGGTCAAATTTAAACAAATTTCAAAGGAAAAATAAACCAACCTCTGTTAGGTATAGCACTTGTGAAGCAGATGGACCAAAGAAAAGTGAGTCAAGAGATGGACTAAGGCTGCTTTCTCCAAGTTTGGCATGGTCCAAACAAATAGCTCTTAATTTTTCTATTGTTGTACTATCTGAAATAGAGAGAATGAGAGATGGTCTACAACAAAACATAATTTGTATGTTCCTATTTTTTATTTTTGGTATTTTTGAGAAAGTGTCTCCCTTTATGTTCCTATCTTAATTCTAGCATTTTTTTTTTCTTTTTTCTTTTTTTTTGAGACAGGTTCTCCTTTAGCCCCAGCTGGGCTTGAACTCACAGAGATCGGCCTGCCTCTCTGCCTCCCGAGTGCTAGGATCAAGGGTGTGCGCCACTATGCCTGGCTTAAAGCTTAGCCGCTTTGTGGGTTCTGGGAATTGAACCCAGGTCCTCTGCAAGAGCAGTCGGAGCTCTTAACAGCTGAGCCATCTCTCCAGCGCCCCCCCTTTTTTAATTCTAGCATTTTTCAAAAGCGTGGAACAACAATTTAATTGAATTTTAGAGGTTCAAACTTCTGTAACTTAAGACCAGATATAGATTGATTAAAAGCAAATGAGAGAAATGAAACACCAATGAAGGCCTTTTTAATCAGTTAGCCTAAACACAAAGGAGCATTTTTCACTCAGAGGTTTCCAGTTAACATGCTCTCCTTGGCTACAGGACAAGGATTAAAAAAAAAGACAGGGGCTGGAGAGACGGCCTAGCGGTTAAGAGCACCGACTGCTATTGCAGAGGACCCGGGTTCGATCCCCAGCACCCACATGGCGACTGAGAACCACCTGTAACTCCAGTTCCAGGGGAATCTGACACCCTCTTCTGACCTCCGCGGCATTGCATGACACGGGTGCACAAACCTGCATGCAGACAGTACATTCATACACATACGAAAATAAAAAAACAAAAAAACAAAAAAACAAGACAATACACCTTTGAAAGGAAATAGCTCTGATTGAAAATAACAAAAAAAAATTAAGTTCTTTCCCCTAAATTCTCTAGTGTTTGCCCCATGGTATATGTATTAACTAGTTTGTTCCACTGAAAGAGAAACATCGAACCCAAGAAACTCTAAAAACAAACAAACAAACAAAAACCACAAAAACTTAAATGAAATTTATTTATTGGGTGTGGAGGGGCTGTGCACGTGCCATAGCATTTGAGGAGGTAACAGGACAATTTGAGAAAATTAGTTCTCTCCCTCTACCATTATTTCAGATTTTGGTACAGTATTTTGATGTAAAATTTTTTGTTTACTTATTGGCATGTGTCTATGTGCATGTGTGTAAAAAACTTGAGGTGTTGGTTCTACACCTGGCAATCAGAGGACAAGGTTTTGGAGTCAGTGTTCTACTTTTACATGGCTTCTAGGGATTAAATTCAGGTCCTCTGGCTTGTGCGGCAAACACCTTTAATCTGCTGAGGCACCTTGCAGGCCCAAATTTAGGTGTAATACTTTGATTTTATAAAGGAGAAAGAGAGAGAGAGAGAGAGAGAGAGAGAGAGAGAGAGAGAGAGAGAGACCGACCAGTAAGGTACTTCTTTTAGAACAAGGTATTTACTGAAGAAAACCACATTAACAGAAGCACAAAATAGTTTCAATAGATCATTAAATATGATGTTCTAATGTAAAAATTAGAGGAAGCCAATATTATAAAGTTGTTCAATTACCAAAGATAAAAGGTGATAGGAGATAAGCTGGTTTATGGATAAAGAGATATCTACAACTTGTCCCTCAAAGATCAGAAAAAGAACAGATAGAATGTTAACGAATATGGCGAAATGTTTTAAGTTACTCAATCTGGGAGCTCTCTGCAAGTTTCAAAATATTTCAGCACTCAGGAGGCAGAAGCAGAGGCAGGCAGATCTCTGTGAGTTCAAGGCCAGTCTGGTCTACAGAGCAAGTTGGGGCTATAGGAAGACCCTGTCTCAAAAAAAAAAAAATCCCTTTAGCTTTGCACTGGACCCAGGAGAAGCCAGCTAACTGATCTCTTCTTAAGGAAAACAGAGTTAAAAGTTGAATGCCTACCCCCTGCCCTCAGCCTGCAAAGTGAACTATGACAGTACTATTGTGATTACTGGTGGATTTTACTTATTCTTGTGGCAGCCAAAGCATGGTAGAGTTCCACTTCTACCTGTATTATCTTGGCAGTATTAAGCCTGCCCCTCTTCTCTATTGGTTACATGGCCTTTTACTTTCTCTGGGAGCATTCTTTAGCCACACTGGCTATCTTACCTGTCATACTTTATCCAGCTGTCCAGATTATCTCTTAAGACATGCTTTTTAATTTTAGCCATTAAAAAAATTTAGATACTTTAGATGGATTTGGCCTATGGGTTATAGTTTACCAAAAACTGTTGCATGGCTCATTTAGACAATGAATTTGACAGGCTTACCTGGTGGCATAAGTTTCATAAGCACTCTTGCTCCATCTCTCAGAGGTGGCATATTTAGGCTGCTACCCAAGTCTGCAACTTGCCAAAGGAAAGAGATGTATCTGGGATGAAGTGACATTATCTAGAATAGAAAAAAAAATTATCTGTAGATTACTCCAGAAAAAATGTAACTGTTTATCTCTGTAGTTTACTCAGGTTGTTTCTGATAAGTCTTCCTCATTTTATTTATCTTTACAAATTGTTCATGATATACACTGAATGCATCAAAGCCACTTCTGGGGGCTGGAGAGATGGCCTAGTGGTTAAGAGTGCCGACTGCTCTTGCAGAGGATCCGGGTTCGATCCCCAGCACCCACATGGCGGCCGAGAACCGTCTGAAACTCCAATTCCAGGAGAACTCCAGTTCCAGGGGAATCTGACACCCTCTTCTGACCTCCGCAGCATTGCACGACAAGGGTGCACAAACCTGTATGCAGACAGTACATCCATACACATACAGAAATAAATAAAATAAAAAAAAAAGCCACTTCTAAGCTACTTTTTTGCGATGGGTTTTCTACTGTTCTATTAAACTATTTCTATCAGAGATGTAACTTAGATGCTAGACATACAAAAGGGCTATCAGCCATGCCCACTTCTATATCCCTAATCAGTTTTATTACAGGGAACCAAATGCTGGAAACAGTCACTGAAGCCATTCATGCTTAGGAGTGAATGCAGGGGTGAATTAGAGGTGAAGGGAATAAAGGCAGACATTACTGTTTCTCTAAATACAAGATAACTTACCAAAAGTCTGAGAAAGACAAGAGATATTTCCCTACATTTTACAGGGCAAATATATAAGACATTGGTATTTTTTGAAATTTATATATTTGAGTGTTACAATTATTAGACTCAATAGATTATATGTAAACCTGACCACATGATAATTAAAGGGAAATTTTGTTTTCAATTTCAGCTGACTTAAACTTACCTTTCAGAGGGCTGGAGAGATGGCTCAGTAGTTAAGAGCGCTGACTGCTCCTCCAGAGGACTGGGGTTCAATTCCCAGTACCCACATGGCGGCTAAGAACCGTCTTTAAGCTGTGTATGGTAGCACATGCCTTTAATCCTAGCACTTAGGAGGCGGAGGCAGAGGCAGGCGGATCTCAGGGACTTCAAGGCCAGCCTGGTTTACAGAATGAGTTCCAGGCCAAATGGGGCTATAGGGAGACCCTGTCTCAAAAAACAAAATTACCTTTCAGAGAGAGCGCTCCATTGAGGTTGATGGGTGATTGTCTAGATATTTTGCAAACCAAAGTTCCCCAATAAAAAAACATCTATATACCTATTCCCCCAAATTCTAGCATAATGCCTCACACAATTGAATCTACTCACCACTCCAGGCAAACAGCTTTCAACTTCTGGATTGGGGCCATCACTGTAATGATTACCATGGTTTCCAGGAGATCCAGTTGAGGAATCAGAAGAGCTATCAGGACTTGAAGGCATATTGGAGCTTATTTGTGTAAGTTTGGCTGTAATTAGCTGAAAATGATTATACATTAGAATCAAAGACAAGGAAAAAAAATAAAGAATTCAGAATCTCATGAAAATATCAACACCTACCCCCTGAAACAAAATATTCATGCTTTCAAAAGCAGATGTAAAAGTAAAGTCATGCTGGGCATGGTGGCACACACCTGTAATCCCAGCACTTGGGAGGCAGAGGCAGGTGGATCTTTGTGAGTTCAAGGCCAGCCTGATCTACACAGTGAGTTCCAAGACAGCTGGGGCTATAGGAAGACCCTGTCTCAAAAAGACAAAAAAAAAAAACTATCATATAACTACTTATTTTGCTATATTTCAAGTGTCCCAACGTCCATATGAGTTATTGTTATAACACAAGCATCTAACATTAAGCCCTACATAATATTCAACTGAATGAAATACAGACTGAGATGACTATATAGACTCACCGATTTATCCTTTAGGTTTAATTGTCCAATTAACTTTCTGTCATCTCCAGGATCAATCAATTCACCACCCACAAAGAGTTCAATTTTTGTATGGGCTACGTTGGCTTTAATACGATTGAGAATACATCGTCGAACTGAACCAATTGTATCATTTGTATGAGACCACACCTCTAAGTCATCTACTTGTCTGCCTTGGTTTGGAAATCGAACTATAAAAGAGAGGTGTTTACCACGGAAAGCTCTGGTGGGAAAAAGAAACGGAAAAATGTCATGTTCAGCAGACTTCCAAATCTCACTGCCAAAAAAAAAAAAAAAGATGGAAATTTAACATTATTTTTTCTCCAGCCCCAACACTGAGTATTTTCTTATAACAAAAAAGGAAATGAATTAAACTTATTTCTACTGCTGTGAAAATACAAATAGATTATTCCTTTAAACTACAAATACAACGTCCAAAACAACAATCATATTTTATTTCTATTACTTTTTTGTCTATGATTCCAGAAAACGATGTATTGACCTTGAAGAAATTAATACAAATGTCAGGCTGGTGCCTCCCTCATTCCTGTATCTCTGCTACTATGGAAGCTGGGGCAGAATGACTCCAAGGTTTGAGGCCAGCCAGAGAAACTCTAAAGCAACCCAGTCTCAAAAATGAAAATTAATATAGAGACATGGTAATAACAGTTCATTAACTTTTATGCTTATAAAGTTTGACTCACTCATTCTACCTATTTAAAAATGTGCAAGAAAAATTTACTTTGAGAGCATCAACAAAAGGCTGTTAAGATATTTTGCCTGTAAAATTCTAAGTATTAAAAGTCACTCCAAATGTTGGCATATTATCTTGTTTGAAGATACAAAAAAAAAATTGAAATTATATCCGTCAAAGAACAATGCTGTGTAAAGTATCATTCGACCTACTAAATGGTGAAACTTTAAAAGAAATGATTAATTGGAGCACTGAAAATTATTTCTTGGTTATACTGGTTCCAATCAAGGCAGCTTTTAGAAACACACTCCAGGGCTAGAGAGATGGTTCAGTGGTTAAGAGCACTGACTGCTCTTGCAGAGGACCCGGGTTCGATTCCCAGCACCCACATGGCGGATAAGAATGGTCTTAGGACAGGTGTGGTGGTGCACACCTTTAATCTCAGCACTCAAGGAGGCAGAATCAGGTGGATCTCTAGGAGTTCAAGGCCAGCCTAGTGTACATAGCAAGCTCCAGGCCAGCTGGGACTAAAGGGAGACTGTCTCAAAAAGAGAAAATAAACAAACAAACAAACAAACAAATAAATAAAAAGAAATGCACTCCAATTATTTTCCAATCTGCTTTTTGTTTGAGATGGGGTCTCATATATCCCAGACTGACTTCCCACTAAGTAGCTGAAGCTACCCTTGAACTCCTGATCCTCCCATGCCACTACCTAAGTGCTGAGATTACAGGTGTGTACCACCATACCTGGTTCTTGGGAAACTACACACTATGTTTTGTTCTCTTGTCTGTTCATTCATTTGTTCATCTGTCCATCCATCCACCCACACACCCGAAAATGTCTGGCTATGTAGCTCTGGTTGGCCTGAAGATCAGACCACACTAGTTTTAAACTTTCAACAATCTTCTGCTCTATGCCTCCAGAGTACTGAACAGGCATGTGCTGCTATTATCTTTAACAGTATAAATGGTATCAAAATAAGTAAAAAGCACTGTGAGGAGGCAGAGACAGGAAGGATTATTGGGGCTTGCTGCCTGCCATCTAGCTACACATTCAGTAAGAGACCCTGTTTCAAGGGAATAAAGGGGACAGTGACAGAACAGAACATCCCAAATACTCCCTCTGGTGGACATACCTTATAGCAAACCCCCAAAATAAAATAAAATAAAATATAAAATAATAAAATCTGACACTTGGGGTCTGTGAGATGGCTTAGGAGCTTGCCGCTAAGGCCGAGGACCAAGTTTGATTCTTGGGACCCAAATGGTAAAAAGAAGAAAAAAACTCCCTCAAGTTGTTCTCTGAGCTCCACACTTGCACCATGACAGCTTATACTCATACACATGCATACATATATAAAATAAATTTCAAAACATGTAAACAAAGGGGGGATGCTACTGAGTGCTAGACTCAGTAGTTCAGAGTGCCTACTGTTCTTGCTGGGAACCTGGATTTGTTTTCCAGCACTGACATGCTATCTCTGGTATACATGCATACTAGCATGTAAAATACTTGCACACATATTTTTTAAAATGTTAAAATAAAAACTGACACTAGAGGAATAAAAAGCCAATTATTTTTAAAAGATTCTATGTTGGGCATGATGGGCTAAGCCTGCAATTCTAGCACTGGGGAAAGAGTAAGCTCAATCATGAGTCTGAGGCCATCTTAGACACTACACAGTGAGACTGCGTCTTAAAAAACAAAAGGCCCCTAAGCTTCTGACCCTTTCCCCCTCTGGCCCACTTCCTCTCTGGGGAATGCATTCTTCTCTAATAAACTGCTCTATCTGAAAACAACAATAACCAAACAGTTCTATAAGATAAATTATTTATTGATTTTTTTTCTTCTTTTTGAGACAGGGTCTCCCTGTAGCCCCAGGAGGCCTGGAATTCAGAGATCCACCTGCTGGGATTAAAGGCTTGAGCCACCATGCCCAGCTAACTTACAATATTTTTAATGACCAAGACCCTAACATTTTATAATAAATATCTCCTTTCCTTTTACTTATAAACATCTTTTAAAAAGGAAATCATGAGTGGTGGTACACACCTTTAATCCTAGCACTTGGGAGGCAGAGGCAGGCGGATCTTTGTGAGTTCAAGGCCAGTCTGGTCTACAGAGTAAGTTCCAGGAAAAAAAAAAAAAGGAAATCATGGGCTGAAGAGGTGGCTCCAGTAGTTAAAGAGTGCTGACTGCTCTCGCAGAGGACCAGGGTTCGATTCCCAGCACCCACATGGAGGATAAGAACTGTCTTTAAACCGGGTGTGGCAGCTCACATCTTTAATCCCAGTACTCAGGAGGCAGAAGCAGGAGGATCTCTGTGAGTTCAAGGCCAGGAGCTCCAGGCCAGCTGGGACAATAAGGGAGACCCCATCTCAAAAATAAATAAATAAAATGAAAATCATTAGGAAAACACCAAGTAATTAAAAATTAATCTCAGTTTATCAGTTATTCACAAACCTTGACATAGGGAGAATTGCTCTTTCCTCAGGATAATCACTGTCACATTCACTTATGTATTCCCTTAAGACAGTTAATACTCGAACCATTCGAATGGCTTCCTGCTTTGCACAGTTAATACTGTCTTTGTCACCATCCAAAACACACAAGGTGTCATAAGAGGCTTTCAAACGATCAAAGCAAGACTGAATGAAGTCTTCATGGATCACCACCTACAAATAATGTGTCAAAGACAGTTCAAGTTGCATGAAATGCAAAAATTAAATTTCTAACATTAATCCAATTAGAGAGTCTATTGTTACCAAAGCAAATTGAGTATAACCTCTCCCATTTCAAAATGTAATAATCACATTCAAAATAATCCAATTACTTCAAGATAATGATCAAGACAAGATTCACTTAGCTAGTATTTCATGTAAGAGAAATTTAAACTCATTATTTTACTTCTGTATTTTCAGACAGAGGTTCAATATAGCTCAGGCTGGCCTATAGTTCTTCTGCCTTAGTTTCTTAAATGCTGAGATTGCAGGCTTGTGCCACTATTTCCAGCTTTTTGTTTTTTATTCCCAGCTTTTTTATATGTTTAGTAGGAGGTGAAACAAAATGCTTCCCAGTTAACTTTGAGTTAAAGAGAAAACTCTTATAAACCTTATATTTCCATCAGTTGGAATTCTAGCATATGGAAGTATTTATTTATTTATTTATTTATTTATTTATTTATTTATTTATTTATTTATTTATTTATGTCTTTTTGAGACAGGGTCTCCTATAGCCCCGGCTGGCCTGGAACTCATTCTGTAGTCCAGGCTGGCCATGAACTCACAGAGATCCACCTGCCTCTGCCTCCCAAGTGCTGGAATTAAAGGTGTATGGCACCACACCCAGCTGCATGTGTAAGTTTTAAAGTGTACTGATCCTTACCTGATTGACTTGAAGCCTTGGACCAAGGTTTGTATAAATCTCTTTAAGGAGATCTATAGCTCGGTTGGCAATATCATCATTACTCTGAATCACAACCTAGGTTCAAAAATATGAAAGTTTAATGTCTCTCGAGAAATGTTTTAGCTGGGTATTTAAATTCAAATCATATGCTACTATTTTCAATATAATATTTAATAACATACTAGTCAGTTGGCTTTCATAATCAAGTAAAACAGAAACAGACCAAAAGAAATAAATGCAGTTCTTTGAATAAACCCATGTAAGAATGACTTTTTTTTTAACATTTTTTTTATTGATGCTTTGTGCATTTCATACATCATTTTCCAATTCAGTTCAGGCATATTTCTCTTTCCCGATTGAGGTGAATGGTGAAACTACATCAATGTAGTCTGGACACTCATTTGATCAACTTGATTGAACATACCCAACCCCTCACCCCCCCACTGGACAGTGGGGCTGTGGGGGTTTGGGCACAACAGCCTGCAAATTGGTTTTACATGAAGGATGCTTGTACTCATGGATTATCACTTATAGCTAAAAAATGAAAAAGAATGACATTTTACAACAGATAAAATATGCCTGAACCAAATTTGTGAGGCATTTGAGAAGGAACTCAAATCAGAAAAAAAAAAGATAACAAATGAAATGCAATTTAGTTTACCCTCCCCCATTTCTATAATCTTTATCGTTCACACCTAATTACATTGGTGGCTTTCAAACTTTGTTCTGAACTCTAAGGTTTAAAAGGGGTGTGTCGGGGGCTGGAGAGATTGCTCAGCAGTTAAGAGCACCAACTGCTCTTGAAGAGGACCCAGATTAGATTTCCAGCACCCACATGGCGGTGAAGAACCGTTTTTAACTCCAGTTCCAGGGGAATCTGACACCCTCTTCTGACCTCTGCAGCACTGCACGACATGGGTGCACCTACTTACATGCAGATAGTACACTCATACACATAAAATAATAAATTAAAAAAAAATTTAAAAAGGGGGTGTGTCTAGGCTGATTCCTGTAAACAGGCTTAAGAAGTGTGGGGACACTGAAGAGCAACAACAAAATATACTGGGGTCAGGTATGGTGGCACATGCCTTTAACCCCAGCACTTGGGAGGCAGAGGTAGGTGGATCTTTGAGTTTAAGGCCAACCTGGTCTACATAGCGAGTTCCAGCCCAGCTGGAACTACAAGGAGACTGTCTCAAAAAGACCAAAAAAAAATTATATATAATACCCACACACACAGCCTTCCTCTATTGAACTAGGGTTTAAATTTTTGAGTACTATTTTGATTATTATTAGAAGCAGGTTCTCACTATATAGCACAGATTAGCATGGAACTCACTAAGTAGACTAGGCTAGGCTCACTATCACCAAGAACTGTCTCTGCCTCTTGAGTGCTGGGACTACATTTGTGTGCCACTACGTCTGGATTTAAGTATTATTTAAAGTTTGATTATTACTACTATTATTCTTTTTGGGAGATAGTAGTTCACACACTGCAGCCCTAGAACTCAAAATCCTCCTGGCTTCACCTCCCAAATATGTAACTCTCACCACAGCTAGAGTATAAATTTGGACTTACAGAAGTGTTTCTAATATTAAAGTGTGTGTGCTAGGGACTGAACCCAAGCTACACACATGCTCAAGCATGAACTATCCTTCAAGTCCTTTCACTGATTAAAAAAAAAATCCAGGGCTGGAGAGCTGGCTCAGTGGTTAAGAGCACTGGGTGTTCTTACAGAAGACCCAGGTTCAAATCCCAGCACCCACATGGCTAACAACTGTCTGTAACTCTTCTGTCCTCAGGCATTGCACGACATGGGTGCGGACATAACACTCATACACATGAAATAAAAATAAAGAAAAAGCCAGGCGTGGTGACACATGCCTTTAATCCTAGCATTTGGGGGGCAGAGGCAGGCAGATGGATCTCTGTGAGTTCAAGGCCAGNACTATATTTAAAAAACAAATTATGCAAAAATAAAATCAACCTAAACACTAAAGTGTTAAATACCTTTGCCTACACATAGTTTGCAGAATATTTCATAGAGATCTAAAATATAACTGAGAAAAGAACCCACTATATAATCAGTCTAATTTTAAAGATGGCTTAGCCTTATAGTAAGATATTTTTCTGGAGAGATGGCTCAGCAGTTAAAAGCAATGACTAGGGCTGGAGAGAGAGCCTAGCGGTTAAGAGCACCGACGCTCTTGCAGAGGACCTGGGTTCGATCCCCAGCACCCACATGGCGGCTAAGAACTGTCTGTAACTCCAATTCCAGGAGAACTCCAGTTCCAGGGGAATCCGAGACCCTCTTCTGACCTCCGTGGCATTGCACGACAAGGGTGCACAGACCTGCATGCAGACAATACATTCATACACATACAAAAATAAATAATAAAAATAAAATTAAATTAAAAAAATTTAAAAAAAGATTAAAAAAAAATAAAAGCAATGACTATTATTGCAGAGTACACAGGTTCTGGGTACTGGCTATAATTCCAGTTTCAGGGACTCTAACACCCTCTTCTGACCTCTATGGGAATTGTAGGACATGGGTTCACTAATACACATGCAGGCAATATACACACATACATAAAATAAAAATAAAAAAGCAGTGCAATAAAAAACACAGTAATGTAAGATAAAGATGAAATACTAGTCCAAATTCCTAGGATGGTTATCAGAAAAACACGTAATTTTCTTTTTAAAAATTTTTTTAAATTTTATTTATTTCTGTATGTGTATGAATGTACTGTCTGCATGCAAGTTTGTGCACCCATGTCGTGCAGTGCAGCGGAGGTCACAAGAAAGAGGGTGTCGGATTCCCCTGGAACTGGAATTGGAGTTTCAGACAATTCTTGGCCACCATGTGGGTGCTGGGGATTAAACCCGGGTCCTCTGTAAGAGCGGTCGGCGCTCTTAACCCGCTAGGCCATCTCTCCAGCCCAAAACACGTAATTTTCATGACATGTTTATTATTGTTCTTACTTATTCAGAGAATATCAGAAATAATGTTGACAAGAGTTCCTACTTATGACTTACCCTCCAAAGGTAGTCTAATCCTATCAACTCCAAATCATCCATCATATAGGCTCTCCTTTTCGCTACTAGTTTTCCTTCTCGACAATTCACAGCTTTGAAGAATCTCTCAAAACACTTCATTCCATTTTCAGTTAATAGGGAAGGATCAAGCTGAAGCACATTATTTTCAAAGAAGTCCTTATTGATATCAGGATCTAAGTCCGGTTCATCTCCCATCAATTTGGAATACCACTTAAAACAGGCTTCACGATCACAAAGGTAAACTGCATTCTCAGCTAAGCACTTCCATATTTGTTTTGCTTGAGGAGCACATAGCCACAGTTGGCCATCCTTCAATAAAAATCTTGGAAAAACATTTTTAAAAGTCAATTAAATTTACAAAACTTTTATCCTGAAGGGAAACTTATTTGTGTATGTATGAAATAATACATCTATTACAATCTCGTTTTTAACTACAGGTTCCAGTTCTTTCAAAGAACTTGTTTCTCAAGTTTTTATTTGGTACAGAAATAGCACTAGATACTCATCCTAAAGCCTACACTGGGTAGCCCCCATTATGAACCCTAAGGAACTCTGTTGGGCGACTGAGTAAAACACTTCTTTCCTGAATTAAATTACTTTGGTGTTGGTAATTTGAATTAAAATAAAAGAATTTGGCCTTCTCTTTATCACAGAAAAATGGGGATTTAAGTGACTTTCACAGATAACTAACCCATCAACACTTATGATAAAAATCACTTAAAATTTTAATACTTTTTAACAATCATCATTTAGTACCTGGTCGTATTAGGTATTAAACAGACATTTATGATATAAATAGAATGTTTATAGATTATTCAGTAATATTCTCTAGAGTCTCTTTAGTCAGGATTATTGGTTTCATATTAAAATATTTCGAAGGCAAATTATACCATGACTATAGTTCCTTTTGTTAGCTTTCTCATTTTTACCTAACCCTGCCCACCTCTAATACACAGAGATAAGCAAAAGTGAGGTCCAGTGTGATAAAACTGAATTGCTTTCAAAGTTTTTTTTCAGTTTGTGTTTTAAGACAGAAGAAAAACTTTTAATCAAATGGAAGTCCCATTTGCCAATATGACATACAAATGCAGAGTTGCTCCTATGATAGGCAAGGGGCAGAGAAAGGAGAAACTTGATTAAAATTTCCCATTGGTTAAGAAATCTGCAAGGAACTTATTAAAGAAGCACCAAAGTTCTAAACTTGGAAACATATTTACCTAATTGCCATAGCATAGGAGTAATTGAGAAATATGATTCTGTCCCATACTAGCTATAATTTCAAACAAGCTACTATAAGCATCTGAATTTTTGTTACTCATCGAATGGGAGCAATACATTACTGTGCTGCTATGAGATGAAAACGTAAGTGCTTGCAATACAATCTAAATATAAAGAACATATTATAATAAGGTTCTTTTGTGTTGGGTGAGTTGCTACTGGTCACAGATAAGTACTAACAGGTTCTCCATTCCAAAGTTCAGTATAAAAAAAGGGCTGGCCATCACTTTCTGTTCTAGTAAACCAAAGTGACACAACATAGGCCACCAGTAACAATAGCCCACTATTACAGCAGTTTTCAATGTAGGGGGAGACAGGTCCCTACATTAAAAAAAACAAAAACAAAAACAAAAACAAAACAACAAAAAACCACTTTAACTTTAAATAAACGCCAACCCTCTTAAGATATGGGCATTTTCTCAAATTAAAATCATTATGTAATCCAATTTTCTCCCACAAACATGCAAGAACTTTACATCCACAAAGAACACTCTTCAGAACCTATACCAAACCAATAGATGCAACAGATTTTCAGAAGTACTGATAATAAGAGTCAGTGCTTCTGCTACATGATGTGAATTTTGAATTCCGAAGACATTATCAAAAATTTTAACCACAAAAGTACTTTTGAATCTTTAAAAGCATTATCACTGAAAGTCAATGCCATTGAGTAAATCTAGTTTTTCACTTTGGCTTCATGGAATACATCTATTTTGCTCATCCTCATCAGAGATGATGTTGCTAATTTCAAACTGCCTTTGTCAGTCATTGTTAGAACAAATGGTATAGGACACTCTGGTCCAGGAGCCTTATATCCAAAATTTCTTGCCAGCACGGTTCTCTGTGTCAAAGTATAAAATTTTGTCTTTTAAAAATAAATATTTCTATCATAAACAAATATGACAAGTTTATACCAAAGCTTAAAATGAGCTCTCTTCAAATAAGAAGGCAGATGCTAAAAACTCATCCAATAATCTTAAAGCAGTATGCAGTTGTGGGATTTTTATTTGCGAAAATAAAATGCAGCAAAAGGAAAAAGACCACCAAAGGCAGTCAGACAGCATCATTTACTTTACATTCTTTGTCACAGAGCAATACCAATTTTATCAAACAAACCTAAGGAAGTTAAGCCGTTCTTGGACTTCTTGAACATGACTGTATCTACTTCCCAGTCTCACAGTTTGTGGGTCATAGTCTTCATGGTCTGTAAAGTAAGAAAAAACATGCATTAGACACATATATACCCACACCACCGCTGCCTTCAACCAAGTGATTGTCAGTTTAAAAGTCATTAATTAGGCTGGAGAGATGGCTCAGCAATTTAGCACAGTCTGCTCTGCCAGAAGACCATGGTTGAGTTTCTAGGACTCAGGAAGTGGCTAACCACCACCTATAACTCCAGTTCCTGAGGATCCAATGCTGTCTTCTGGCTTCCACGGCATGGCATGCATGTGGTGCACTTAATATACATGTAGGACAAGCACTCATACACATAAATTTAAAAGTTTTTCAAAAGTCAATTGTTTTATCATTAGAAGGCAACCTGAAATCTAATAATGACTAGTACTTTGATAAGTGGTGATTTCTAACTCCTAATGTCCCCACAAAATAAGCTTTCCTTTTTACATAACCAAAAGAAAATTATCTGTTAAATATGCTATCAAAATAGTTCTTTAGCACAATCTTTTTCCTCCATTTTTATATACTTAGACAATGAATTCTGGCAAAGTTATTACCACAAAGTAATGCTACCTCCTATATATTCCTATCGAGAGGTAGATAATGTTCCTTTGTGGTAATTATCAATATGCTCACTTTAGATTACACGCCTGACATGGTTTCTACCAGGCATCTCCACTGTGAGGCTATTTTCACCTACTGGTTTTAGCAAATCATTGTGTATTTAATTGCCAACATCTTGGACACAGAGCTTTGGAAAGACTCAATGAAAGCCAAATAAGAAAAGTCAAGAAATAAGAAGGCTGCTTTGTATTTAATAGGCCTTCTCACTAGAGAAGCCTCCAGACTATTAAAAACAGTGGAGACTTTGGTGAAGAACAGTAAAGATGGTGCTTGTAGCTCCCTTGTACTTGTATCAGATTAAATGGTAAAACAATCAGAAATTTCCATCTCGAAGACAAGATGAGCCTTTCTTATTTATTTATTTATTTATTTATTTATTTATTTATTTATTTATTTGTACGAATGTACTGTCTGCATGTAGGTTTGTGCACCCATGTCGTGCAATGCTGCAGAGGTCAGAAGAGGGTGTCAGATTCCCCTGGAACTGGAGTTCTGGAATTGGAGTTTCAGACGTTCTCAGCTGCCATGTGGGTGCTGGGGATTGAACCCGGGTCCTCTGCAAGAGCAGTTGGCTCTCTTAACCACTAGGCAATCTCTCCAGCCCCAAGATGAGCCTGTCTAGTATCACAGTCAAACCAAGGGCTCAGAAATGCTGTGAGCACATTAGGCTGCACCCACTACAGGCCATCAGCAGTATAGAAGGTTGAAGTTTCTGGACCTGTTAAATTCATTTTTGTATTTAGTTAAATGTTTTTTTGTTGACAAGGTCCATGATCTTATTTTCACCACTCCCTAAGTTAAATCTGTTTCTTTTCATCAATTCATTAAATGGCATTTTCCTTAAGTATGTCCATATTTTTATTCAATGGATACTGGTATTTTGATGATTTTGACCCAGTTTTGGCCAATGAAAGCAAAATCCTATGTTCTTTGGATACTTTCTTTCTGAAGATGTTCAAAGATCATACATACCTCCCCTGTTACAGGACTGTAAACAGTCATTTCTCCAGGAAGGTCTAAAATGTTGAGAGAATGGGTAATACTAGTTTTTTTTTAAACCAGGAAGAAGCCACATAGACTTTTTACTTCATAGCTGGTATAATACAGAAATGAATCACGTCATGGAGCAAGTGTAGGCTAGGAGCTGCAGCCTAATGACACTGTTAGTGTCAAAAATCTATTTGGCTTGGGTGTAGTGACACATGCCTTTAATCCCAGCACTCAGGAAGCAGAGACAGACAGATCTCTGTGAGTTCAAGGCCAGCCTGGTCTACAGAGGGTTCCAGGCCAGCTGGCACTACAGAGAGATCCTGTTTCATTAAAAAAAATCCAGAAAAAAAAAAGATAAATTACACTTCCATTAAGTGTTTAAATCAGTGCACTGACTCTCCTACCAGTGAATGTAGGCTTCAGTGGCAGCTGAAAGGTGGTTTACACTTTGCTGCATGCATGGAAAAAACTGGAAAGAATAACTGATTTGGTAGACAGCAGTGTTTGAAAGTACTAGTACTGACAACACATAAGCTAATACTGGATTTTGCTTTTTCCTTGAGAAAGGCTGGGTCTCACTATGTAACTGTAACCCTGGCTGGCCTGGAATTCTCCGTGTAGACTGGGCTGGGTTTGAATTAAGACATCCATCTGCTTCTGTCTCCTGAGTGCTGGGATTAAAAGAGTGCACCACCATGCATGGCCATAGAGGGAGTTTTAGTTAATTTCATCTTCCTTTATCTAAGAATGCAAAAGGTTGAATCAGCTGACCATTTGACTGAGGATATCCCCTCTGCAAGCTAAAGAAGCTATTGGTGAAATACGTGCAGAAAAAAAGTACTGAAATGGTTCTTTGAAACTGAGATGACCAGTGAACTATGGAAGCCTGATGTTTATCCTGCTGAAAATGTTATCCTGTTGAACATGCCTCTCAAAACTAATGAAATTTGTGCAACATTTATCTAAGCACAAGAAAATTCCATAATTTACTATATAATTGAAAATTCAGAAATTTTGGTAGATAATATTGTCACAGAAATAGGTTTACTAGCTATAAAAACTATTACTCATATTTACATAGCTACAGACTATTATTAACAAGAACAATGTCATAAGTTAGAGAAAGAAATGATAAATGGGGGCTGGAGAGATGGCCTAGCGGTTAAGAGCACCAACCGCTCTTGCAGAGGACCCGGGTTTGATCCCCAGCACCCACATGGCAGCTGAGAACCGTCTGAAACTCCAATTCCAGGAGAACTCCAGTTCCAGGGGAATCCAACACCCTCTTCTGACCTCCGTGGCATTGCACGACACGGGTGCACAAACTTGCACGCAGACAGTACATTCATACACATAAATAAAAATTAAAAAAAAAACACCCCAAAATACAGGGAGACCCTGTCTCAAAAAAATATAAAAAACAAAAAAGAAATGATATAAAGGGTAATTAGAACAGAAGGTCTATGGATGTCAAGGAATTCAGAAAATATCAAAGAAAATACCCAGTGCTTTACTATATGCCAGATACTGTTTTAGCATAAAAGGTTATACATATGGTATATTGGGGTCATGTTTTGGACCTAGGCAGTATGAATGTGCAGATTATCTTTGTGGAGACAGACAACATAAGAAAAACTGTCGCACAAAAGCACTCTGTGACCATGAAATTAAAATGAGTAATAATTGATGTAGAATCTGATTCAAATGGAGTAGAAAACTACTGAGGGTAAACTGAATAGTGTATGTTACTACTTTTTAAGTTTCCAACAAGAGTCCTAACCCCTGACAATGAAATGTTAACACGATTTGCAAAAAAAAAAAAAGTACATAAAAATCAGCAATATGATGACTGAAGCCCCAGCACAGTCCCCATTGCTGGGGTGGGCTGGATTCTCTTACTCTGGCCCCTGGACTGTGGAATTGGGGGGGGGGGCACGACAATATGGGGAAACCCAGGACTCTAGGAGGTGAAAAGGAAAAGAACTTGTACCTGATTTTTGAGATGTTTGGGTAGGCAGGGGAACTCGTAAAAATAATGACCACTTCCTCTGGGGATGGAAAGGAGCCTGGAGCAGCTGGTGTGCTCACCCTACCCTCAGACAACTCCATTAACCACAGACTAGGTAGCACTGGCTCTAGCCTCTGGCAGAGCCTGTTCCTGACCAAACTGGAAACAACTGGAGGGTCAGGAACTATTACCTTCCTTCCCCTGGGAATTAATAAATCCAAGTTAATCCTTTAAAAAAATCAGCAATAGGGGCTGGAGAGATGGCTCAGTGGTTAAGAGCACTGAATGCTCTTGCAGAGGACCCAGGTTTGATTCCCAGCACCCACATGGCAGATAAGAACCATCTTTAAATTAAACCGGGTGTGGTGGCACATGCATTTAATCCTAGCACTTGGGAGGCAGAGGCAGGTGGATCTTTCTGAGTTCAAGGCCAGCCTGGTCTACAGAGTGAGTTCCAGGCCAGCTGGGGCTATAGGGAGACCCCGTTTCAAAATAAATAAATAAATAAATAAAATAAAACAAACAACAAAAAACAAAAAATGCCTGAGAGGAGTGAAGCAACCTAGACAAAATATAAAAAAGACAAAACAAAAAAGGAAGTTTGCTTGGGTTACTAGGAGGTAAATGTGGCAAGCCCTAGTTCATAAAGAAAAAATTGATAAAAAGCCAAATTCTGTGCTGAAAAGCCTCTGGGAGGCTTTAAAGCCTGAGGAACAGTTCACAAAAGGCATATGAATAAAAACTGTTAGGGGGTGGCTAATGAACCCCCCCCACCCCCAAGTTAAACAGAGTAAAATTCTCTGATGAGAAAAATCTTGCTTGGGGTGATAGCAATTTGCCCAGCTGGGCCTCCCCCAGCACCCAGATGGTACCAGTAAAAAGAAAGCAGGCATTGACTATAGCCAGGAGTCAGGTCCTAGGCCTGCCTGAGTAAATACAGCAGTGGCAAAAGGAGACTCATTTCTCCTTGGCCCTGTACAGGGCTAGACAGCTTGAGCCAGGCCCAATAAATCTATCAAAACTAAAATACAGGGAGGCTGCAGGTAAAAACCCCTGGATACCAAACGGATTTGAGAGAATACTACAGATACTGAAGAGCTAACTGAATTAATGCTTGTTATTCATGCTATTATATCCAACGTGGATCTTTGAGACAATTGGAACAAATCGATAAAATCTTCCCATACTATATTAGACCTGGTTTATGTTTGATATAATACCTAATGTTAATAATGTCTGAGTATTTTACAGACATGAGACCTTTGGGAGAGTTATCCAATACACCTGAAGAAACAAAGATAAAGAATAAATTCATTAAGGGGGTGTCTGGGCCAGGTATAACTATGGAATCTTTGGGAGTTTTATGGTTAAATAAGATGTATTGGTAGATAAAGATTTCAGTACCAGATGTGGGCTCCCCTACCAGGAGCTGTTGGCCAGGGAGGCTCTTGAGGCCCCCAAAACAAAGGCTATTTGCCTATAACATTGGTGCACATAAGTGGATAGTAAAGTAAAGCCAGGCGTGGTGGTGCATGCCTTTAATCCTAGCACTTGGGAGGCAGAGGCAGGCAGATCTCTGTGAGTTCAAGGCCAGCCTGGTCTACAAGAGTGAGTTCCTGGTCCACAAGAGTGAGTTCCAGGCCAGCTGGGGCTACAGGGAGACCCTGTATCAAAACACACACACACAAACACACACACACACACACACACACACACACACACACACACACAAAAAGGAAGTTGATAGTAAGACTCTATTGCTGAAGATACTTCGTGATATGAGCATGAGAAAGAAAAATTATCCTGAGACCATGCACTGCAAATGGACAGCTGACCTTCATGGTGCCAGAGAAGCACTATGCAGATCACTGGAAAGAAATGGTCTCCAAAATTCTACTACAGACCTCATGTGCTGCACTTTTATATGCCAAAAAAGATGTAGTGCAATAGTGGCAGCCTGGTACGTGTACAGCCAGGAAAATTCCAATTGGATCTAATGGCCCACTCCTGAGGCAGCAGGGGGGCGGAGGCTGGTACTGCAAGCTTGATGCCCCTCTATATTCTATAGGCCACATTAAAAAGCTAATGCCATCCTTCTGCTAAAAAGCTGTAAGGCCCCAACTAAGATACCATCCAAGCATTTGTTTGTGCCCATAGTGTAAGTAGTTATGATGGTTAATATTTGTTTAGATGCCTGTGCTTCTTGCTATTTGTCTATTTGTGTTTTATTAGTAGAAATAAGGAGACTACCATCTCAGAAACTCTCTCTTGCTCTCGCTTCCAAGGCTTCCAAGGCCTCCAAGGCCCAGGGACTATTGAGGAAGAGGTTGGTGTGGCGTTTCTAAGGGCCAAAGAAGAGGGGTTGGAGTGGGGGATGAAATATATCTTATTTGAGGACTGGAGAGATGGCGCAGTGGTTAAAAGCACTGACTGCTACTGCAGAGGACCCGGGTTCGATTCCCAGCACCCACATGGCAGGCAGCTAAGAACCGTCTTTAGTGCGTTAGTGCCAGGCATGGTGGCTCATGCCTTTAATCCCAGTACTCAGGAGGTAGAGGCAGGCAGACCTCTGTGAGTTCAAGGCCAGCCTGGTGTACAGAGCAAGCTCCAGGCCAGCTGAGACTAAAGGGAGACCCTATCTCAAAAATACAAAAAAAAAAAAAAAACATATATATATATATATATGTATCTTCTTTGAAATGGATTTATCAGACAAGCTGTGAACTACAAAGATGGAAAGTTACAGTCTGGTTTACTTAGAGGGAGGGGCTGGGGCTAAGGGCAAAGCCAAGCCTGCTGTGAGGTTCTTGCGTGAGAACACGCATGGAACTTTGGGACACTGCTGGCACCATGTTGGGGTCAGGAGTATATAACAAAGCCTGCCCCTCAGGGCTGGAGGTCTCTTGCCATTCTGTCATCATGGGTGGAGGACACAGAATTCATGTCAGGTCTCTGGGTAGCTATTTTGGGAAAGAACAATCACTGCTCATCATGTAAGAGATGCTGTCTCCATTCACTTTGTGGACAAGCCTAATCAACTCTCTAGTAAGATTGGAGAGTCTGCTCATTGCCTTGCCTAGTAACTGGTGGACCTGAGGTAGAGGCAGGGTAGCAGTACCCCCTACCTCCACTCCTGCAGTGTGTGTTTGTCCACGGGACCATCAGTCCCAAAGCTGCGTGTTTCACTGCAGTGCCATCAGCCCCATGAGCATGCTCTCTTCAGCCTGTCCAATCTTGGAGTCAGCAGTGCCACAGAAACCAGTCTAATTCAGTCTGTTAATACTGGTACTGTAAAGCTAACTATGGCTGTGGGAACAAACCTGAACCTACAGGTGACTTTTCTTTCAGGAATGTGGAACTTAAATTTGGCATAAGAACACATTTACTACTAAGCAGCCATTTATATTCTAGTATGGAGGTTCTTACACAGCTATTGAAGGCAAAATACACTGACACATAGGGCTCACATATGAAGACACTTAGAAAATGTACACAAACAAGTTTTCTTAAAAGCTGAAGGTGATAATAGTAATAAAGTCAGATACATTCCTAGAAAGGTAACAAGCAATTCGTGATACTGACTGGCCTACCTCCCCAGGCAGGGATGGAAAAGAAAACAACTTTAACTGGGAAGAGTCTTGTACACTGGACTGGTTATGTGAGATCTGAGAGTGTAAGTGGATCATAAGAAAAATTCATAAAACCAACTGTCTTGGGGCTGGAGAGGTAGCCTAGTGGTTAAGAGTGCATGGGGCTGGAGAGATGGCCTAGCGGTTGGGAGCACCGACCGCTCTCGCAGAGGACCCGGGTTCAATCCCCAGCGCCCACATGGCGGCTGAGGGCCGTCTGGGACTCCAATTCCAGGGGAGCTCCAGTTCCAGGGGAATCCGACACCCTCTTCTGACCTACGCGGCATTGCACGGCACGGGTGCACAGGCTTGCATGCAGACAGTACATTCATGCACATACAGAAATAAATAAAATTAAAAAAAAAAAAGAGTGCCGACTGCTCTTGCAGAGGACCCGGGTTCGATCCCTAGCACCCACATGGTGGCTGAGAGTCGTCTGAAACTCCAATTCCAGGAGAACTCCAGTTCCAGGGGAATCCGACGCCCTCTTCTGACCTCCGTGGCATTGCATGACATGGGTGCACAGACCTACATGCAGACAGTACATTCATACACATAGAAAATAAATACATAAAAATTAAAAAAAAGCTGTCTTGATCCTTTTAAAATAAAATTGCTATTTCGCAGGTAACTAATGTAAAAAAGCAATCAGTTATTTTCCACAGTTCAGTTTGTAACACATACCTCTGGCATACAGTCTCATGCTTTCCATGTAAGTTGCAAGGTTTTCTGCTACCAAAGTAACTAGGGCATGATTGTGCTGTAGTTGATTAATTAAGTCATGACGATAAAATACATGGGGACTTCGCTGTGTTTGACTGAAACGAGAAGAACTTAACAATATAATTAGGCAATTAAACTCTGCTGCAATTGAGTTTATATTATCTAACAACTTCTATATCTTAACTACATTACAAAAACCTCAGAAGCTAATTTTGTTCATTTACCTCTATTAATGCCATTAATAAGCAATTAAAAATGTTTCAAAAACCAGATTATTTTTATTTTACATGAAAATTGTGCATCAGTATTTTCCTGACTTTACTTCACGGGAGTCTACTTCAGTGACTGATTTCTACTCCTATACTACTAGTACTAGTACTATCACTAGTACTACTATTACTGAACAGTACCTGTGTTACGTTATAGTATTTGAGAATTACAAAATACAAAAATACTTTGCACGATTAGCATTATAATTTCCAGTGAGGAATGTTTTTACAATAATTTTATTTATTAGGGGCTAGAGAGATGGCTCAGCAGGTATAACTTCTTGCTACCAAGCCTGATAGACCTGAGTTTGACCCCTGGAACCTACAAGGTAGGAAAATAAACCTGGCTTGTCCCCTGACACGCACACGTACACTATGGCAAGTCCGGCTCCCACCCAAAAATAAATAAATAAATTAAATAAATAAATAAATAAAAATAAATAAGAAAGAAAGAAAGAAAGAAAGAAAGAAAGAAAGAAAGAAAGAAAGAAAATGTAATAAAAAATTTAAGCCAGGTGTGGTGGCACACACCTTTAATCCCAGCACTGGGGAAGCAGAGGTAGGCAGATCTCTGCAACTTCAAGGCCAGCCTGGTCTGCATAGTGAGTTCCAGGACAGCTGGGGCTACAGAGAGACCCTGGTCTCAAAAAGAGCCACCCCCAAATTAAATTTATTAGCTATTCAAGGCACACATTGCAAACACTGGTTTATAGCAAAATTGTTGTGGACAACAGTCTTTCTCAAAATTTGGTCACATTCTCTGAAAGTAGTTAACTTTCATAGCCCTTGCTGTTAATTCTAGTGAAATGGAAGTCATTGTTTTTTTTTGTTTTGTTTTGTTTTTTTTTTTTTTAGAGGACCCCTGCAATCAATGGACTTTCTAAGAAAGGGCAAATATACGGGGGGCAAAATATACTCAAAATAGATCCCTTTAGTAAACCCTTTTTAAAGTTTATTCTTTAGAGAAAAAAATTTTCATTTTATGTGTATGAGTATGTTGCTTACATTTTATGTAAGTACATCAATGTATACAATGCCTGTGAAGGCAAGAAGGCCTGGAACTGGAATTACAGAAAGAGCCAATCCCTGGTCCTCTCTGCAGGAGCAATCAATACTCTTAACCACTGAGCCTTCTCTCCAGACAACAAAGTTTACTTTTTAAAATATACATGTCTGGGGCTGGAGAGATGGCCTAGCGGTTAAGAGCACCGACCGCTGTTACAGAGGACCCAGGTTCGATCCCCAGCACCCACATGGCGGCTGGGAACCGTCTGAAACTCCAATTCCAGGAGAACTCCAGTTCCAGGGGAATCCGATACCCTCTTCTGACCTCCGTGGCATTGCATGACATGGGTGCACACACTTGCATGCAGACAGAACATTCATACACATACAGAAATAAATTAAAAAAAATAAAATATACATGTCTGAAATTTTTTCTGGTCATACCTATAGCTCTTCCAGGATCTATTTTTTTTTTTTAACATCTGGCTTCTTTCTTTTCTCTCTCCTCTCTCTCAAATGTGTATGAGTGTTATCCCTGTGTTTAATTGCACCCATGTCACACAATGTCTGCAGGGGACAGAAGAGGGCATTGTATCCCCTGAAACTAGAGTTACAGATGGTTGGTTGTTTGCTGCCATGTGGGTGCTGGGATTCAAATCTTGGTCTTCTGTAAGAACAGCCAGTGCTCTTAACAGCTAAGCCATCTTTCCAGCCCCAGGATAATTATTAACCTTTGGTGTTGGTGGTGGGGGGATATGATGTTCAACTGTTAACAAGAGAACATAAATATGAGTTCTTAACAAGAGAACATACATATGAGTTCTTAGGTATTCTCCATAGTAATGTAAAGCTGTAAAAGACTTTGCCATCTGTATCTTATGCATAAAAAATATATTCTTTAGAGACTATTCCTAAGAGTAAAAGACTGGATTCATACATGGTTCACAATCAATTTAGGAATATCTTTTCAACTATACTCAAGTTTCTTTCTCTACCTTAGTCTTTTTTCTATCCCTTTGATTTTTAACTCTATTACCAGAACTACAAGGGCAATTTGTTTCACCAAACAGATTTTGGCATCTGCGACAGTGTATTTTTTTTTTTACCCCATCCCCATTTTTTTTTTTTGGACAGGGTCTCACTCATAGCCCTGGCTGGACTAGAACTCAAAGAGGTCCACCTGCTTCTACCTCCCTAATGCTGGGAAATAAAGGTGCGTGCAACCCTACATGGTCTAAGATTTTTTTTTAAGATGGCTATTAAAAAGAAGTTTAGCTAAAATAAACAAAAACTTTTAACCATGTCACACCATCTTCCATCATTTAAACTAAATTAGTTTAAAACTATTAAATAGGTTTTGTTTTGAAAATTATCCTGTAGCATTATGAAGCAGCAGCAGTCTGATTCTATTAACTATGGTTCACTTCCTCACCAAACAAAGGAGGTAGGTATGACAAGATTCCTTTGTCCCAAAAGACCCTTCTTGTAGGTTTCTATCATTCCACTAATTTTCATTAGAATTTCCTGTTACAAACTGAAATGTTAATATAGAAATAAAAATATTGTCTAGTTTTTAAAGTCTTACCTCAAATTTTGAGGTGCTTCACCAAACAAACTACAAATTTCTCTAATTTGTTTCAGCGCAGGAATAACCCATTTGTCATTTGTGCGAAGTTCTTCTATAAAGCGATCTATCCACTGGATCTTCTGTGTGTCCCGGTCCTTAAACAAACAATTTCAATGTTTAACATAAATACTCAGGAGAAGTCTATGTGGCATTTATGTCAAGAGTATTTAAGGAAAAATATTTAAAATACTGAGCTAAATTTAATTATCCACAGAATTCTAAGTTTGTCCTTGTAAGATTAACATAACAGTATGGTGTAATTGTAAAACTTTCAATGAAAAAAAGTGTGTGCATTTTTTTTTTTTTTGGTCTTTTAGAGACAGGGTCCCCATGTAGCCCCAGCTGTTCTGGAACTCGCTGTGTAGACCAGACTGGCCTTGAACTCACAGAGATCCGCCTGCCTCTGCCTCTCAAGTGCTGGGATTAAAGGCGTGCATCACCGTGCCTGGCAAAAGTGTGTAAATCTTTTTTTTTCCAGCAATGTTTTATTGAAGCAAGTGTGTAAATCTTAACTTCATGTTTACTAATGAAATTTCCAAAAGTAAAACACTATATATAAACTATATAAATTCAATATAGTTTGATTTTAAATTGCCAGAGTCTTAGTTTTAGCTAATGTTTTAAGAAATTCTACAGTAATCACAGAATCATGCATTAACATGACAAACATTTTACGATTTAAGAAATTCTAATTGCTCTTAAATTCCTCTTCTTTTTTTTCTGAGATGGTCTCTCTGAAGCTCTAGCTAGTCTGGAATGCGTTTATGTACACCAGGGTGGCGCGAGATTGGCTTACCTCTGTCTAAAGGTGAGTACCATCATGTACTGCTCAACTTTTTTTTAATTAGGAGCAAAGAAAATCTTATTTCTCTTACTTCTGACTTTTAATATTTTATCATCTATTTGAATCTAGGATTCTTTATCATATTATCACTAAAATAACCCATTGCCTGTACTTTCTCTTAAGGAGACTCAGGTGGTTAAAAAAACTTTGCTGTCAGAGATCTAAGAAAGAAAGGCAGACTTACATGAACCATCAATTCTTGAACTTCCTTGAAAAGATCATGTCAGAATAACCCAAAAAGCATCCTGCACTCAAAGTCACTCTAATGATGAAGTAACAGAAGTCACAAAAGTGAGCCTAGCAGCAACAGCCTTACCTGGGAGCAACTATAATCTAGTATTTTGATGTGGGCACTAAGGGCCAGGTCCATTATATCTACAGGCACATCGTCACTGTGGGCAAGATTCCACAAAAGGTTCAACACTTTGTGTGCCATCACACCATCTTTATCATCTTCTGCAAGGCGACGAATCAGCTCAAGGAGCTTTTCACGTTGCTTTTTACTTGCATTTGTCCAACTAGCCTAGAAAGACATTTGAATGACATGAAAACAACCCATACTTGGTTATCTCTTCTTAAATGTAGTGTTATCATCTTAACTATTTCTTTTAAGAAAGAAAAACTACATGGAAAGCATAGAATTAATCAAGTGACATTTGAAAGACAACAGTATTCATGAGAGAAAAAAATTACTTTGATTTACAGCTAAATACCTTAACTAAGGCTTGCAAGTCCAGTTGTACTGGCATTTGGATCACCACTTCAGAAGTAACTTCAATCAATATTAAGGATGAACAACTATTAAGTTTAGAGCATTCATAAGAAATTATTTTCCGAGCTGTCTTTGACATACTTCATAAGATGGGAAAATGTTTACAAGTTTTCTCTTTGTATGTATAAAATGTTTAAGATGATACTTAAAAGCACAGAAAAGATTCATTTAATACTTTGCTTTCTTCAAAGCAGTGAAATTTTGTTCAGCAAGACACAAAATTATCACTTAGAAATTTGCTGAAAACACACACCCCTATGGTTTATAACCTAGTGACAGATTTAATATGCCTGGTGTGAAAGTCAGAAATTTTTCCCTCCACAAGTAAAATATACTTTAAAGAAGGTATAAATATGAACTATTATTACAGTACAGTGTAACTATTACCTAGATTTAAAAGTGAAAGAAAAACATATGGCAAACAATTCAAGAATGCATCTGATTAGTGGTAATTTAATCAAACAATATAAATTATTGTGGCTTTTTTCCTTTCTTTTTTTTTTTGCCTGTGAATATTATTTCAATATTCCTTTCTTTAGTGTACTGCCAATTACATTCATTCATGTGGTTAATTCAATTCTAATTTATTTATTCTCATTGCCAATACATGACCATTCTAATACATACCCATTCCATACAGCATTTTTTTTTTTTTTTTTGGTCTTTTTGAGACAGGGTCTCCCTATAGCCCCGCCTGGCTTAGAACTCACTATGCAGACCAGGATGGCCTTCAACTCAGATATCTGCCTGCCTCTGCTTCCCAAGTGCTGGGATTAAAGGTGCACACCACCATACCTGGCCTCCACACAGCGTTTAACTATTAAAAATAACAAGTTCAAGTGTTTGTGAACATGTACCCTGGTGCACATATAGCTGAGTTTCTCAAGTCAAACTTGTAAGAATCTTATACCTGATCTGAAGTGGCAATTTTCCCAAGTGTTACTGTAATTTATAGCTTCAGTCATAATAATCATTTTTATTAGAATCCTTGGTGACTAATGATCCAATAATGTGGGTTTTTTTTGTTTTGTTTTGTCTTTTAGAGACAGGGTCTCCCTGTAGCTCCAGCTGTCCTGGAACTCACTCTGTAGACCAGGCTGGCCTTGAACTCACAGAGATCCACCTGCCTCTGCCTCCCAATTGCTAGGATTAAAGGCATGTGCCACCACGCCTGGCAATAATGTGGTTTTACGTTCTTAATCAACGAATCCAGTAGGCCAATTGGACTTTTTAATTATTTTCTTTTAATTTTTTATGTGTATGAGTGTACTGTCTGCATGTAGGTTGGTGCACCCGTGTTGTGCAATGCCTCGGAGGTCAGAAGAGGGTGTCGGATTCCCCTGGAACTGGAATTAAAGACGGTTCTTAGCCGCCATGTGGGGTGTTGGGAATCGAACCAGGGTCCTCTGCAAGAGCAGTCAGTGCTCTTAACTGCTGAGCCATCTCTCCAAGCCCCCCAACTGGGCTTTTTCAAGAGAAATTGAGGACTTGTTACACTGTATGTCTTTTTTGTTTGTTTGTTTTGTTTGGTTTTTTCGAGACAAGGTCTCCCTGTAGCCTCCCAGCTGCCCTGGAACTCGCACTGTAGACCAGGCTGGCCTTGAACTCACAAAGACCCGCCTTGCCTCTGCCTCCCAAGTGCTAGGATTAAAGGCGTGTGCTACCACGCCCGGCTTACACTGTATGTCTTAAAAGCACATGGTGAAAAGAAATAGATTTGACTGTAGAAGTCTTGAATTACATTTCCTGTTAAGTCATGGTTTACCTGAGTTTTGAAAGGAAATGAAATTCCGTATTACACCACTATTACAAAAATAAAAATTAGCCAGGTGTGGTGGCACACACCTTTAATCCCAGCACTTGGGAGGCAGAGGCAGGTGGATCTCTGTGAGCTTGAGGCCAGCCTGGTCTACAAAGTGAGTTCAGGCCAGCTGGGACTGCAGGGAGACCCTGTCTCAAAAAGAAAAAAAAAAAAAAAGAAAGAAAATTAAGTTCTCAGTGACAAAACACTGGCAAAATCCTTCACACTAAAAATCTTTAGTTTTTTAAAAATCTTTACTGTTTGCAGATCCAAAGAATTAATTCTAGCTAAAATAAAATGGTAACAACTTCACTATCTTAACAATTACCTTAAAGCAATCAAAAAGATGATCAAGTTGCTCAGGAGAAAAATCCCAAGCCAATTTTGCCAACAGATCATGTACATTCTTCACAATGGCTTCATGTTTCCCTGCCTTTTGAGAAACAGAAAGAAAGACCATGGCATACTACTGTGAATAACACAAACATAGTATATATTAATTGCTGATGACAATTAGGAAAGTTATCCCTATCTCCTTCATTATTTGTATAACATAAAATTGTTTAGATGTAAAAGCTCTGAATACATGGTTAATATGTACTTTATAAATTCATGTGAATTTTTCCTGCAGTTTATTGAACATGCTAAAATTTTAGTACTGTAAGAAAAATAAGGCACATTAGTGATATTTTTTCCAAACTGGAATCTTAAATACTCAAAAGAAAACTATTTTCTGTATTTCTACAAACTTAAAAGAAAATCAAAGCTTCATAATCAGAACTCAACAATGATCGTGCAGTTTGACTCCTAAAAACTTTCTTGTGGTCTTTTTAAGACAGGGTCTCCCTGTAGCCCCTAGCTGTCCTAGAACTCACTCTGTAGACCAGGCTGGCCTTAAACTCACAGGGATCCGCCTGCCTCTGCCTCCCGAGTGTTGGGATTAAAGGCATGTGTGCCACCACACCAGGCATTGAAAACTTTTTTAAAAAGGTCATTAATCCTTCAGGAAAGTTCAAAGTTCTTTGAAATAGAGTGATTTAACTCTTCTGATACTGGAGACTTTCTAAGTCTACAAAGAAGTCAATGATAAATGTCATGTATTCTTCCAACACAGATACTTTATTTTGTGCTACTAAAGCAGGCACTTTGTCACTGAGGTATTATGTCCTCAGTCCCTGGTTTTCTCTCTCTCTCTCTCTCTCTCTCTCTCTCTCTCTCTCTCTCTCTCTCTCCTTGGTTTTCTAAGATGAGGTCTTCCTATTATAGCTCAGGTTGGCTTCCAACACACTCATGATTCTCCTACTTCTGCTCAGACTTTTTTTTTTTTTTGTCTTTTTTGAGACAGGGTCTCCCTATACCCCCAGCTGGCCTGGAACTCATTCTGTAGATCAGGCTGGCCTTGAACTCAACAGAGATCAGCCTGCCTCTGCATCTGCCTCTGCCTCCCAAGTGCTGGGACTAAAGGTGTGCGCAACCACACCCAGCTTAAAGACAGTTCATAGCCGCCATGTGGTTGCTGGGGATTGAACCAGGATCCTCTGGAAGAGCGGTCCGTGCTCTTAACAACTCTGCTCAGATTTTAAGTACCACTACATGTGGCTTCCTTTACTTTTTGCCTCTTAAATACTCATCCAGTTAAACTTATTAAAGGTTTAAGTATTACTGGTAATTTCTGGAAATTTCTTGGGAGGAATTTTGTAAACAAGCATTTAAGTGTTTTAAAATCCTTACCTGTGCTGCCCAGATATTATCAAGATCTTGCAAGGTCAGAGCTTTTTCTTTGATGACAAAACGAAGAATCTTCTCTAGTTTCTCTACATACTGTGGTTGATGAAGACTATCTTGTAAGACTATAGATAAGATATTGTTCTGCTGTATCCATTCCTAAATATAATTTAAGAAACTGGTTTCAAAACAGAAATAGAAAGGTTTTTTTTCTTATTTTACTTCCCCCAGAGGTGAGGACCAAACCCAGGGCCTAGCAAGCAGTCTACCACTGAGCTAAAGATACCTAACCCCAGTTTTTAAATAAATAAACACACACACACACACACACACACACACACACACACACACACAACTTTTATATATGCAGGATTTCCAAAACACATTTACAGAAATAATGTACTTATGGACTGGACCATCATTATAGGAAATTATTTTTTATAAATTTACAGTAAGTTCTTCCTTTTCCCCCTTGAAATGGGATCTTGCTATGTAGCATAGGCTAGTCACAAACTTGTGATCCTCCTACTTTCACCATTCTCCCAAGTGCTATAATTAAAGGTATGAGCCACCATATTTTATGGGAGTACCCCCATAAACTAGAAATAGTCAAATTATTAAAAATATTCTATATGCCAGCATCCCCTCAGAAAAAAAGTCATTTAAATGCAACAACTGCTAAGGTTTAGACAACATGAGTAGAGGACTGACTTTAGCATCTTTGAATCTCTTATACTAACTCTGCCCCAGAACAGTTTGGGTTTTGAGTAAAAAGATACTCTCTATATTTTTACTTTAATTTATTAACTGCCACATGCCAGACAGTGTTACTGTTTATCTATGATTTCTTGCACCTTTGAAACAACCTGAGTAGAGATACTTTGTCCATTTACATGTGCCAGCTATGAAATCAAGTCTGTATGTTCCCATTGTCTGTTCCCATAACACTATGCTATGCTGTTGCTTGACTATCACTTACCTTTCATATCAATATAAGTGGAAACTCACAATTTAAAAAAGGAAAAAAAAGGGTAATCCACACAGGATTTTGCACCAATTTACTGAGAAGAAAGTAGCTGGGTCCAAAATGTACTGATAAAGGACAGGTTTTTGAATTTCTAATTTGTTAGAGGTACTTTTCTCTAAAATAAAAATATAGCAACACCAAATTGCTACGCAAGTTTCTATATGATAAATGCTATTCTCTGTATTCTCTTAAGCCTGGTCATAGCTCAAGGATCAGCACCAGTTTCAGATCACAGACTTGAGTAGCTCTGTACTCAACTTTCCCAAGGCAGACAGGCATGTGACACACACAAACTAGACAGCTACCACTTGACTTCCTAACCCAAATTCTCCACATAATTTTCTTTTTGGTCCTGAAGACTCACTAAACTATAACTCTAGCCTTTCCACATTTGTAACAATATTCTAAATTGTTGTTTCCCCTATTGCCAGAGAGATCCTTGGTGGTAAAGACATTGGTTTGTTATGGATGTCTCATGAATATCATACTGTGTACTAAAATAACATGTGTTCTATGATTTAAAATGGTAACTTACAAATAATACAATATGTAAATTATGGGAAATTAAGTTTAAGTATTCAATGCCAAGATGATAGAAACTCAAGCACTTAAAAGGATATTCCCAAAATGAAATTAAAACAGTAACTTGTTGATCTCATTTTGGAAATTACACATCCTATTTTTGTATTTGTTTTCTGAGACAAGGTCTCAATATGTAGCCCTAGCTGGCCCCAACCTGCAGCAAATTATCTTGCCTTGCCTTCCTAGTGCTGGGATTACAGGTATTCAAGAGCACACACAGCCATCTATCTATCTCATGTTTTCAAATCATTAACTGGAACTGGTAAAATGAACAACAGAACCCTTCATTCATTATGTATCAGATACTACCTTATTCCATTCCCTGATCACTTCTATCTACTCCATTACAAAGAATTTCCCAATTTCTCTCAATAAGAGAGAAACTCTCTCAATAAGCTAGTAATAACTTTGTAACACCACATTCAACAATAAAATTATCACTGACATGCTCAGATACCAAACAATCAACTATGCTATTATAAAAGTTCTCAGAATCGATACAGTTATAAATCAAAACATCTCTCAATTAGAAAAACTTTTGGGGCTCATTTACTTTTATATTATGTGTATGAGTATTTTGGCTGCATTTATTTATGTGTACCACATGTATGCAATGCCTGTGCAGGACAGAAGAGGATATTAGATCCCATGGAACTAGAGTTAAGGATAGTTGTTATAGCCACCATGTAGGTGCTAGAAAATGAACCTGGGTCCTCTGCAAGAGCAGCCATGCTGTTAAATGTTGAGCCATTTCTCCAGCCCACTATTCCTCTTAATTTTTGAGCTTAATTTATAATTAACACTACTGATTTTAGCTATAATTGTTCTGGTTTCAAGTAGATACTTATTTAGTTAAGAACAATAGAGTTAAAAGGCTTACTGCCATCCGTTCAGCAGTGAGCCACTCTTCCTCCTCAGAATTACCATGCCGATGGGTATAGTATGACACACTGGATATCACCTTATTAACTTCATTCAGTGCATTCATCTTTCCATTGAAAGAAGAAATCTGCAATAATCTGTAAGAGAAATTCAATTCTAAGTATGATTCTAAAATTTCACGTATATGATTATTTCCAAAGATTAAGAACTTACCTAAGTATCATTTTTAATCTAAATATTTCTAAGTTCTTCACAGTTTCTTCTTGTCCAGGAACTCGTGAAGCTAAATTCTTCAAAGACTTAATAATCATTGAAAGAGCATCATTTTTAGCTTCATTTTTTGCTTCTTTTTTCAGTTCTTCATCAGTTAAGTTTTCTAAAAACTGTGGAACCATTTCTATTATTGGAAGAAAGTATTTTTTCACTGTGTGAAGAGTTAGAAACTCAAAGCATTGTCCAAATGGTCTGAAACAAGAAAGACAAAACTGTAATACTTCATTTCTTAACCTTAATTGAGTAAACTCTTACAGTACATGCATTACTTTAAAAATAACCAATTAACAAGTTTAAACAAATCTCTACTTGATTTACTCATTTTTTTAATCAAGAGAAAAAGCACTGAACATTTTATTTTAAAATGTAACTTACTTAATAAGGGCTGCAATTATCTGAACATTTAATGCTGATCCATTAATAAAACGATCATGTAATATCTGGAACCCATTTAAAGTGCCAAATTTGTTGAGCAGATCCACTAGCCAGCCCTGTAATACAATTAACATAATAAAGTTAACTTTCTCTGCTTTTAGAGGGAAAAAGTACTATCTTGATTTGAGACATACTAGAATAGGTATAATTCAATAAAACCAATTGCCAACTCATACTTGAAAAGGCCCCAAAACAGTAAATTTTACTCATAGTGATCCCACCTGTGGTGAAGCAAAGTAGCAAGTAAAAATTATTGGGGCACACTGTACCAATATAGCTGCTGAGTAAGAATTAAAAACTATGCTTCTATTTCAGCAACTGCACCATAAGATGTAGGTTGTTGGGCTAGAGAGATGGCTCAGTGGTTAAGAGTGCCGATTGTTCTTGCAGAGGACCCGGGTTCAATTCCCAGAACCCACAGGGCAGCTAAGAACCGTCTTTAAGCAGGGCGTGGTGTCGCATGACTTTAATCCTAGCACTCGGTAGGCAGAGGCAGGTGGATTTCTGTGAGTTCATTGGCCAGCCTGGTCTACAGAGTGAGTTCCAGGCCAGCTGGGGCTATAGGAAGACCCTGTATCAAAAAAAAAAAAAAAAACTTTAGGTTGTCTAAATATCTGAAAATAGTTATCAAAATAATGAGATAAAAAAAGCTTCAAATAATTAAGAAAAAGCTACTTGGCAATCTAATACAATAAATTCTGAATCAATTTCTTATTATAGTTTATTATAATCTTAAAGCTTGAAAGTGAACTATCAATAAAAAAAAATCTCTGGCTGGCTAAGGATATGCTGCATGGATAGCACACTTGTCTACTATGAACAAAGACTTAGATTTGATACACTGCTTATTGTGAAGAAAAGAAAAACAAAGTAAACACCACTAAACCCTCATATAATATATCATTTTACTAACTACAGCATCCTGATACTTTTGCTTACTAAATGCACTGAATTCTCATTTACTTTTTTATATAAAGTTTGCCACTTAATAATTACTTTTATCTGTGTATTTGTGTCCATACACAATTCTTCAATCCCTGGGATCCTTGGGGTGGAAGGTAAGGAAGTCAGGTCATCAAGCTTGGAAACCAAGTACTTTTCCCTGCTGAGACTCCTTGCCAGCCTCAGTTCTCATATTAGAAATAGCACCATGCAACAGTATAGAGACTACTTTAGCCTGGTTCTTTAAGAACACTAATTCAAACTACAATATAGCTAAAACAGGAATCAGTTGTGTAGCTAAAAGTATGTCTGGATGTAAAAATGTAAAGTATGGTGCATTCTTTTAATCTCAGCACTTGGGAGGCAGAGATAGAAAGAGTTCTGCATTCTAGGCCAGTCAGAATTATATAGTGAGAACATCTCAAAATAAATTTTATTATTGTTCCTTTTAAAGAAAAAATGCAATACCTAATAGTAACAATCTACATCAACTGATTTCACTAATAAGTCTACCACCATATTTCAGTAAGTTCACTATTTTACATTTTATTTGGTCTTAAAAGGTCAATTTTAGGCAATTAAACTCTCAATACTGATTAATTCACCAGATCCTCTCTGGAATTCAATGACTAAGTATGAAGTACATGTTCGTCATGTAATGTAGTTGAATCCCAGTATCCACATGGCATCTAACAAATGTCCCTAACCCCAGTTCTGGGGAATCTGATGCCTTCTTCTGGCATCCACAAGAATTGCATGATATGGGTACACTTACATATATGCAGGCATAACACTCATATACATAAAAAAATTTAAAAATTCTTCCAAATAAATCCTCAATAACCAACTTTTAAAAAGTTTATAAAGACTTGCAAGGTATGATGGCACATGCCTTTAATCCCAGCACTCAGGGAGGCAGAGGCAGGTGATCTCTGTGAGTTCAAGGCCAGCCTGGTCTACACATAGTGAGTTCCAGGACAGCTAGAGCTACAGCGAGACCCTGTCTCAAAAAGACAAAAAAAAAAAAGTTTATAGACTTATTTAGAAAACACAAATTTCTCTGACTTTAGGAGTATGTAACTGCCCAGAATTATGTATTATAAACAGAAATTGGGCTTTTTTAAATAGTTGTACAGTTCTTATAAAATATAAGGGCTGGACAGGGCCCGGCCTGGTGGCACACGCCTTTAATCCCAGCACTCGGGAGGCAGAGGCAGGCCAATCTCTGTGAGTTCAAGGCCAGCCTGGTCTACAGAGTGAACTCCAGGCCAGCTAGGACTAAAAGGGAGACCCTGTCTCAAAAAAAGAAAAAAAAAAGAGATAGCCTAGCAGTTAAGAGCGCTGACCGCTCTTGCAGAGGACCCAGGTTTGATCCCCAGCACCCACATGGCAGCTGAGAACCGTCTTTAACTCCAGTTCCAGGGGAATCTGATGCCCTCTTCTGACCTCCGCAGCATTACACAACATGGGTGCACAAACCTACTTGCAGACAATACATTCATACACATACAAAAATAAATAAAATTAAATTAAGAAAGACTCTGTATGGTGTTACTATACAAATACTAGAATTACCTGAACAAAAAAAGCCTGACTTGAATTTAGTTTAAAAAAAATATATAATATATATTATATATATTTTATATATATANCCCCAGGCCTGCCTGGGTTTTCAAGACAGAGGAGCTGGAGGAGCAAGGAGTTAGGGCACAGGAGGCCTGGGTGTGGGGCGAGGTGCACGATACTGCTGATGCCAAGACTATGGTCCTTTCGGCGACCCTGCCTGTGCAATATCCCTGGACCCTTTCCTGGACCCAAAGGTCCATGGAAGCTGAGGTACTGGGTGGGGTCATTTTCTGGCTATTTTCACAAGATATAGGAACTTAAGTAAACATGCTCAGAATTTCTGAGGAAACGATGGGCTTGCAGTGGCCGAAATCCCAAGGCGCATGGTCAGACACACAGGTGTCACCATTCGTGGAGCGCCTTCTGTGCCAGGCAAGGCCAGCTGGTCACAGTTGATGCTCCTGCAGGATGGGGTTCTCCAGTCTGCAGGGTGTCAGGCTCAGCTGGGAATTCCTAGGTTCCACCTCCCCCAAAGAGTGTAGTACGAGGGGCTGGAGTAGGGCCCTGAAGACATGGAAAACAAGCTCAACCTCTCGGGAGCGTTGTGGCAGGGCTTCTGGGGGCCATGTAGGGGAGGGGAGCAGACTTTACACGTATTGTTGAGCAGAGACAGCAAACCAGCATGTTTGCTTCAGGGAGAGCTCAGAGTTCTTTTGTCCACCCTCATGCATAGGGGAACCAGGAGCCTTCTGGGTAGAAGAAGATCAGTGTCTGGTAGTCATAAGTACTGTGATGCTCAGTACCTACTTGGGTACTGAGAGCGGTGGTGGACGGAGACTGGCAGGGCTAGGCAAGAAGCCTCACTACTGTGTGTGGGGGGATGGCAGAAGGAAGGAGGTGTCAGTGGAGCTGGCTTAGAGACTCTGGGACAGGGAAGGCTAGGGACTCAGCCAAACATCAAGTTCCTGGTTACCAGGAGCCGTTAGCCGCCCAGGAGTGAGGATTCAGCTGTGAGGGAGGCAGGCAAGGGGACAGATCTCCTTTCAGCATTCTTTTTTATAAAAAATTTTATTACTTGAGAATTGTAGCCAATGTAGTGTGATCATATTCAGAACCCCTCTATTTCCACCCCCACTTTACCCACCCCCATGCAACTTCATGCCCTCTATTCTTTTTTTAAATTTTCTTTATTTTCGTATGTGTATGAATGTACTGTCTGCATGTAGGTTTGTGCACCCGTGTTGTGCAATGCCGCGGAGGTCAGAAGAGGATGTCGGATTCCCCTGGAACTGGAGTTCTCCTGGAATTGGGAGTTACAGATGGTACTCAGCAGCCATGTGGGTGCTGGGGATCGAACCTGGGTCCTCTGCAAGAGCAGTTGGCACTCTTTACGGCTAGGCCATCTCTCCAGCCCTGAGAACACATGCAGACAGTACATTCATACACATAAAAATAAATTAAAATTAAATAAAAATGAAATTTAAAATATACCAAAAATATTTTTAAATAAAAAAGAAAAACACTGTTAACTATATAATTTAAAAAGTGTCTAGTAAGAAATATCACAAGGTTGTTAGGTGTGTTGGCATATGCACAGGCCTTTAAGCTCAGCACTTGGGAGGTAGAGACAGCCAAAGTTCAAGGCCAGCAAGAGATATGGTAAGACACTGACCTAAAAAAAAACAAAACAAAGCCAGGCATGGTGGCGCATGCCTTTAATCCTAGCAGAGGCAGAGGCAGGCATATCTTTGAGTTCAAGGCCAGCCTGGTCTACATAGTGAGTTCCAGGCTAGCTGGGGCTACAGAGACAAAAAAAGACAAAAAAAAAGTATATAATGTATTTACAATGCTATAAATTTATAGTTAAGGATATATTTAAATGAGATTTCAAAGATTATCATCTCATTTTGTAATTTTTACAATCAAGGTATTATTAAGCATGTATACAATAGTTATTTTGAAAATCTTATGATATATGAAATTTTCACAGCCTTAAAGATCCACACTTGAGGTCTTTAAGAAGTAATCTCTTCTACCATTACTACAAAAGTAATTATACAGTCTATTTTATATTAATTCAAGCTATGACTATTTCCAGGTTAAGCAAAAGACAATAGTGCCTACACATTGGAAAAGTAAAGAAAACAACTATCAGCGCTGAACACTAAAACGCTATCGCTATGCTTTTAAAGCTCCCAGTGTTACACAAAAAACTCAGCAGTGGTACAAACAAAAGAGAGAACCCAAGTTTAGGTACAAAATAAAGAATGAAAATAACAAAAAGTAGCCAGGCTTGGTGACACATGCCTTTAATCCCAGCACTCAGGAGGCAGAGGCAGGCGGATTTCTGTGAGTTCAAGGCCAGCCTGGTCTACAGAGCTAGTTCCAGGATAGCCGGGGCTACAGGGAGATCCTGTCTCAAAAATACCAATAAACAAACAAACAAATAAATAACAAAGTAATGCAAAATCCCTTCAAAGTGCTGAGAAACTAAGTCTTTGCCATGGTAACAGGAGATTGAGATTACTGAAAATTCTGTCACAGAGCAATAAAAATTTTAACATTTAAATTGAAAATAAACCAACACACCTTTGGTGATCGAGGGTCTGGAGAACGAGCAAAGAGTTCATCTTCAGACAACTGAACGTTTGAAGAAACTGATTCACACGGACGTGTACCATTGTAGACATGGAATTTGCAATGAGGATTTAAGGCCATGGCAAGAAGTTCTAGAAGTGGAAACCAGTCTTGGGCCAACTTAGCCACACATAGCTCCACCAGACGATGAGTATTATTAATAATACATCGCTGTTATATATGGGAGAAAGGTGATTTAGAATGTGAAACATTGCAATTTCAAACAAAAGTATCTTGTAATCCTAATTATCCTTAATAGTAAATGGCAGTTCCATTTTCCTATATTGTTTACTTAAATTGTACTGAATTTCACTAGTAATAAGATTAAATTAATTTACTTCATAATTTATATGGTACCTTCTGTCAAAGAGCTATTTGCCTAAAAAATAAGGTAGGTCTCTATCCCTAAATTGTCAGTTTCTGCTCTAAGTCCTCAGACAAGACACAAGTTCCCATTTTTTCCCTCTTTCAAATTATTTTATTTTATTTTAGTTTAGTTTAGTTTTTGGTCTTTTTGAGACAAGGCCCCAGCTGGCCTGGAACTCAGGACATAGACCAAGCTGGCCTCGAACTCAAGAGATCTGCCTGAGTCTGAGATTAAAGGCATGGGACACCATGCCCAGCCCTCTTTGGAATTCTTATAAGTAACAATTCTAAAACTGAAATAGTGTAGCTAGGTGTGGTGGTGCAGGCCTTTAATCCCAGCACTCTGGAGGTAGAGGCAGGCAGAACTCTCAGTTCAAGGACAGCCTGGTCTACATAGCGAGTTCCAGGACAGCTGGGACTACAGGGAGACCCTGTCTCAAAAAAAAAAAAAAAAAAAAAAAAAGAAAAAAAGAGAAAAGAATGTATCAGTTACCCAAGATGGAGGAGACTAACTAGACTCAATCATACCAATGCCAAACTTTACTTTTCTAAATCTAAAAAATTACATTGTTAAATTAGAAGATGGTGGCATTTTAAAGCTATGGTCATAATGGAAAACAGTTCACAGACCACAAAGGCATCATCTGCTTTATAACTTATGACTATTTTTATAGTGAAACAAAGAACTGAGGCTTAGAGCAGTTACAGGAATTTATCAGTCCAGATATAACTTCTTTTACTCTTTAAGATCTCTGAAATCCAATTCCATCTAATAGTTACTGAAGTATTTGTGTTTGACCCTGCAAGTCATTTGAAGACAGTGGGGACTTGAGATCACTAAGTTTTCCTCTTAAAAGGGATTTCTTTTTAAAAAGATGATAACTGGGGCTGGAGAGATGGCCTAGCGGTTAAGAGTGCCAACTGCTCTTGCAGAGGACCTGGGTTCCATCCCCAGCACCCACATGGGGGCTGAGAACCGTCTTTAACTCCAGTTCCAGGGGAATCCGAAACCCTCTTCTGACCTCTGCGGCATTGCACGACATGGATGCACAAACCTACATGCAGACAGTACATGCATACACATAAAAATGAATGAAAGAAAGAAAGGAGAAAGAGAGAAAAAAATAAAAAGATGACAACTGTAAATTCAGCCTGCAGAACTATTTAAATAATGGCTTATCATTTTAAACCATTAAGCAGAGTTTCAGATTTCTTGACTTCCCTTTTCTGCAGTGAGTTTATTTCTAATTACCACTGTAACACTGACCTTTCTTGTGCCCCAGACATGTTGTATTTTCCCCAACTGGACAATTTTACCTTTTTTGGGTAAATAAAATGGTGCACCTTACAACTGACAGCATCAGATTTGAAATGAAATAATGAAATGTGGTATCTTACCTACAGTCGTCACAAGGCACTACAGAACCAGGGAGACAAATTAACTCCCTCCAAAATCTCATGTTCATTTTAAATGACCACGCTGCCTACAAATATTATTTCCAAGTTTAATTTTTACATTCTTTGATTAACGGGCCAAATATACCAAACACATATACACACACCTATCTTCCTCAACCAAAGGAGCACATTACATAATTTGCTCTTTTAAAGTCAAATGGAAAACTCACATGAATTTCAAACTTCCAGCCACTCACTGCTTCATCTGTAAGGATTTTAGTGAATGAGATGGTTAACCCATCTCGGAAAAATCGCTGACATGCTTCACTTTTAACATCCAGGCCTAAGGGGGAGGAAAAACAAACACTGCTTCACAATGCCGAATTATACGATCAAAGATAGTAATTAGAGCCGGGCGTGGTGGCGCACGCCTTTAATCCTAGCATTCGGGAGGCAGAGGCAGGCGGATCTTTGTGAGTTCAAGGCCAGCCTGGTCTACAGAGTGAGTTCCAGGACAGCTGGGACTACAGGGAGACCCTGTCTCGAAAAGACCAAAAAAAAAAAAATTAAAAAATTAAAAGATAGTAATTAGAAACTATTCAATGACAGCAATTGCAAAATATTGGGAGGGGGAGAATTAGCATTATCATAATAAGTCAAAAGGTAACAATTACATTGCCACATTATTGTTATTTCAAAGCCTTTACACGTCAGAAAGAAAACCAACCCTGTGTGGTAGCACACACTTTTTTTTTTTTTTTTTTTTTGTTTTTTTTTTTTTTGATATTTTTTTGCGATGAGGGTCTCCCTTTTAAAGTTCCCAGCTGGGCCTGGGAGCTTCACTATTGTAGACCAGGCCCCTGGCCTGGAAACCCAAAAGAGATTCCCTGCCTGCCTCTTTGTTGGTTTTTGGGTTGCCCCTCCAGAAGTGGGCTGGGATTAAAGACGTGTGCCACACACCCAGCAGGGTACAACACAAACTTTTAAAAAAATCCCAGCAAAGGGCAGCCCCATCTACTCAATTAATTTAGTTTTTGAAGTCAGCCCTGGTTTATATAACTGAGTCCCAAGGTGAGCCCAGGGTTACATGAGCCCTTGCCTCAAAAAGTAAATAAATAAAATTAAAAAAAAATAAAAAATAATAAAAAAGCAGAGACCATGGGTGGCCATACTCGGAAAGGCCAGAGGCGAAGGATTTGTCTGATTTAAGGCAGCCTACCAAATGAGTTTTTTCCAGATGGCTGGGGGGCCTAACAGGGAAACCCTAAATCTCAAAAAAGACATAAATAAAGTAAATAAAAAAAATTAAAGGAACTGAATGCTACGAAATTGGAACCCTACCTTTTTTTTTTGTCCTGTTTTTGAGACAGGGTTTCCCTCCCTGTAGCCCATGCTGTCCTAGAAAACCTCCACTCATTGAACCAGGCTTGGCCCTTTGAAAACTCAGAGATTCCATCCCCCCTGCCTTCCGTGGCCTCCGCAAGTTTGCCTTGGGATTAAAGGCCATGCAACCACTACACTGGGCAACCATAAAACTTCCTTATAATAAATACTTCCTTAACACCGCACCCATGTTTGACAAGAAGCATCATAAATCGTCCGAAAGCATTTGCTACCGTCTTGAAAATAACCTAAGTCCAAGTTTTATTACATAAACCATTTTCCACAACTATTATATAATATAATATATAATATAATATTATATTATAATATACACACACTTTGTTTTTTTTTTTAATGTGTATGAATGTACTGTCTGCATGTAGGTCTGTGCACCCATGTCATGCAATGCCTTGGAGGTCAGGAGAGGGTCTCGGATTCCCCTGGAACTGGAGTTCTCCTGGAATTGGAGCTTCAGACGGTTCTCAGCCGCCATGTGGGTGCTGGGGAGCGAACCTGGGTCCTCTGCAAGAGCAGTCCGTGCTCTTAACCGCTAGGCCATCCCTCTAGCCCCTCACAATTATATTTTAAGTCTTACTTTGTAAACCATCCATTCAGTGTCTGTATCTTTATACTACTCCCTAAGTGACCAAGTAAGATGAATTGTTTTGCCTTCCTTATTAGCCCCTTTCACTGTTCTGTCATCTATACTTTCTTTTTTCCCAGCCAAGTATTTTTTTCTTTTTTAAAAACAATGCATTATTAGGGCTGGGTGTGGTGGTGCACTTCTTTAATGCCAGAACTTGGGAAGCAGAGGCAAGCAGATCTCTGAGTTTGAAGCCAGCCTGGTCTACATAGTGAGTTCCAGGACAGCTGGAGCTACAGGGATACCCTGTCTCAAAAAGACAAAAAAAAAAAAGTACTTATTAGTTGTGAAATCTTTCATGTACATTATTGTAAAATCTTTCATGTACATTATTTCCCATAACAGGACCCTAGATTAAGAATGTTTTATATCTCACTGACAAATCCCCTGTAATCTTAAAACAGATTTTGCTCTTTGAAAATATGAATATATACAAATTTTAGGTCTAACTTCAGAGTTCATATACACTCGCTTACTGCATACTTGCTATATTTATAACAAAGGAAAATGAAGTTGTCAGGAATAAAGCAAAAAATCTATCTAGGAGCACATATAAGAAAATTGTTAACACCGCGACATACCTTTCTTACTAAGGTCAATAGCAGCTTCTAAAAGCACTTCTAATTCCCCTTTTGGCAAAACCGGAACCACCCATCGAGGCCTAGGAATTCATAAAATAATGAAGCTTATTGGTTATGCAACAAAAAAGTTATGATAGCCAGTTACTAATTACAATTACTTCACTATGAAAATATTAAGCATTAATATTAAAATATATTACAACAGTAGGGATGGCTGACTTTTAAAATAATTATCTATTGTCTTTATAAGCAGAATTATTTAATCATCAAATATCGAAACTGGACATCATAGATACCTACTGGTAAGTTCACAGGAAAGAGCTCTTTCACGATTCAGATTTGAACTGCCTCAAACTTCCTCATAATGAACAAAAAATTTAGGAGGCAACTGAATGACTTATGCCTTATAATTCATCAATTTTTTTCAGAAGGTTCAGTGAGTTGTGGGCCTGCAGTCTCCACAGGTATCCCTCTCTCAATCATGGATGCAGCTTTCACCCTGGTCCCACTGCTAACTCAATCATCTGGCTGCCATGCTTTGCCTAGTCCTTCCTGCTCATCACTGTCCAATTCATCCACTGTTGCTCCAAAAGAACCAGCCCTCTTCTATCCAACCTTTAATTTCTGTCCTAAGAACTGGCAAAATTCCCAACTGCCCTGTATTTAAGCAAAAGCAATCCCTTAAAAGGACAACTTATTATTAACAAATATATCCTTTGTATTTTCCTTCCCTCGCTGGGGCTACAGAGAGACCTTGTCAGGCGTGGTGGCGCACGCCACTTGGGAGGCAAAGGCAGGTGGATCTTTGTGAGTTCAAGGCTAGCCTGGTCTACAGAGTGAGTTCGAGGACAGCTGGGGCTACAGGAAGAAAAGACAAAAAAAATAAAAAATAAAAAAAAAGACCAGGAAAAAAACAAAAAACAATTGTTATTGTGTAACTTCATCCTCTAGTCTGCACAAGTACTTTACTAACAGTAATCACCCTGACAAAACTGAAATGCAACACTACACCTTCTGGTTTGATTTCTCTGCTGTACAGAATGGCCAAAGGATCATTACAAACATCATTATACAACTTTGGTTTGAGGATAATTCATTGCATGTGATTATTAAAGGCAGCTTAGGGGCTGGGGAGATGGCCTAGCAGTTAAGAGCACCGACTGCTCTTGCAGAAGACCCCGGTTCAATCCCCAGCACCCACATGGCGGCTAAGAACCGTGTAACTCCAATTCCAGGAGAACTCCAGTTCCAGGGGAATCCGAGACCCTCTTTTGACCTCCGCGGCATTGCACAATACGGGTGCACAGACCTACATGCAGACAGTACATTCATACACATACAAAAATAAATAAAATTAAAAAAATAAATAAAAAAATAAAGGCAACTTAAACATTCCAATGGGTTAAAGGGCTAGAGAGATGGCTCAGAGGTTAGGAGGACTGGCTGCTCTTGCAGAGGACCTGGAGTTTGAGTCCCAGTACCCACATGGAAGCTAACTACTGCCTTTAACTCCAGGGCAATCAAACGCTCTCTTCTGACCTCCGTGGGCATTGTACAACATGGGTGCACTTACATGCAGGCAATACACATAACAAAACCCACAATGGTTAATTAGAAAAAAAAAAAACAAATGAAACAAGGCAAGTTACAAAACTATACTAAGAGTTTCATTTTTAGGAAAAAATACATACATGATAGTAAACAGAAAGTTAATATTGGTTGGGATGTGTAAAGGGGGTGGGTGGGTGGTGTTATAGAAACTTACCTATACAACATCGTTCTATGCTTACCTATATATGGTTCTTCTATTCGTACCTATTCCTTAGGAATTCAGAGTCTCTTTAAGTACAAAAGACTTTTATTTTCCCTGACATTATTTAATAGTATTGACTTATTTTCATAAGTAAAAATACAACAAAAATATTAGTAAGGCAAAGTGCCTATGAGTGCATATTTTCATGGCTTTCTTTTTATTTTATTTTTTTTAATTTTTGGCTTTTTTCGAGACAGGGTCTCCCTGTAGCCCTAGCTGTCCTGGAACTCACTCTGTAGACCAGGCTGGCCTCGAACTCAAGGCCTGCCTCTGCCTCCCGAGTCCTAGGATTAAAGGCGTGTGCCACCACGCCCGGCACCATGGCTTTCCTTTTTGAGGCTCATTTGCTGAACCCACACAGCTCAATGAAGATCACACTCAGATGAGGTTCTTTGAAATGCTCTTCTCTTACCCTCTTTACATCTTCTTACCCTGCATACCATCTTAAAGCATCACTGTCTTGAGGCTCACGAAAGGGCAGGCTCTGAGAATCTCAGTACCCTTATATTTCAGGGTCACACTTATTAAAGTCAGCCAAAAACTAACATGCTAACCAAAAAGAAGTGGCATAAACTCTTGAAAAGGCAAGCTACACAAACAGCTCTAGTTCAGAAACTGTACCAGCCAGGGCCAAATTGCTAGTCTAAAAACTTCACTGACACTCTCCCTTCCTTTTCATTTATTAAACCCATTAAAAGCCATATGTTATAAAGGACTTGGTGGTGATGGACTAAGAACTATTATGGAAAGATTAAGGCAACAGTGGGTTACTCTAATATTCCTCTTCATTATTTCTCTTTTCTGATTCATCACCACATATAAAGCTAAAAGCATGTTTTTCTTGTATTAATTATACATACTAAAAGCGAAACCAACTGACCTGTTGATCATATCATCTAATTTTGCCAAGTCAGTATGCGGAAATGCAGGTTCCTCATCTTCAATCTGTGGTGGGGCATCACCTTGACCTTGTTCATCAGGAGGAGTTGCCGGGGAATTTTCATTGGAAGAATCAGGCGATGAAGTCTTTATTAAAAATTAAATATTCGAGATTTAGATTTCTATAGCACATATAATACCCAGTAATCCAACATTAATACAAATTAGTATTCATATTTTAAAAATTTTAGTACCATGAAATTTTAAAAAGATCTCTGAAAACTTACGATTTTTCAATCTCAGCTGCTGTTCATCAAAATTTCACTTAATCCTCTAAAGCTTAACAAAATATTCTATCATTGAACCAAGGTTGGTGGCACACGCCTTTAATCCCACCACTCAGGAGGCAGAGGCAGGTGGATCTATGTGAGCTCAAGGGCAGCCTGGTCTATATTGTGAGTTCCAGGCCAGAAGGGGCTACAGAGAGACCCTATCTCAAAAAAGTCACCCCATCCCCAAATAGATCTATCATTTAAAATAGACAAGAAAGTTAGCTCCCAACTATAAAATAGTTAGAAATGTCAATCCCAATCTATTCTTATGTTAAAGCAGAAAGTCTGCCACCTTTTTGCTTATACATTCCAAAACATGAGCCCTGTTGTGATAAATTCTTTTTTAAAATTTATTATTTTATGTGTATGAGTGTATTGCTTGCAGGCATGTAAGTGCACCTGTGTTGTGCAATGTCTGTGGAGGTCAGAATAGGGCACTGGATCCCCTGGAACTGTTAGCCCCTATGTGGGTCCTGGGAACTGAACCCAGGTCTTCTGTAAGAGCAGCCAATGCTCTTAATGGCTGAGCCATTTCTTAAGCCCCAGAAATTCTTATCTAAACATGAATTATCATATTTTGCAGAAAGTTTCTACCTTTCAATTTAAGGAAATTAGTGAGGAAATTACCTTCAGTAAGAGAATTAATTACTCCTAAGTAGAAGAGAAAAACCAGAACCATTTTCTGCAATTTCCCCACATTCAAATTATTACACAGTGGCCTAGACTATAAGCTAAGTGATAGAGCACTTGCCTAGTATATAAGGTACTAGGTTCAATCTCTACCATCACAAATAAACAAAAATTATTCAAACAGTAATTTAAAACTTTACAATTGTGGTTTCATTATTCATTTCTGTCATTTATTATTATGCACATTTCTTTTCCACTTTTTTTTGGGGGGGGTCTTTGAGACAGGGTCTCCCTGTAACTCCAGTTGGCCTGGAACTCACTATGTAGACCAGGCTGGCCTTGAACTCACAGCAATCCACTTGCCTCTGCCTCCCAAGTGCTAAGATTAAAGGCATCTGCCATCATGCCTGGCTTTTTTTTTTAGTTTTTTTTTTTCTTTTCTCCTACTTTTCACAACAAAGTGAGTCAATTTCTACAAACCTAATTATTTTTCTGGTGCTGGAGTCAAACCCAGGGCCTCTCTCATGTTATGTAAGCCCTGTCAGCAAGTCACATCTTCAGCCCATGTCTCTTATTCATTTTAAAAAAGCTGTGTGTGTGTTGGGGCTGGAGAGATAGATAGCTCAGTGGTTAAGAGCTTCAACTGTTCTTGCAGAGGACCCAGGTTCGATTCCCAGCACCCACATGACAGCTAACAACTGCATTTAAGCTGGGAGTGGTGACTCACGCCTTTGATCCTAGCACGGCAGAGGCAGAGAGGCAGAGGGGCAGAGGGGGGCAGAGAGGGGCAGAGAGGGGCAGAGAGGGNAGAGAGAGAGTTGGGTAGAGATGCACAGAAGTGTTTCTCAGAAGCCAGGACCAGATAGTCTTAGCACCTGTTGAGAGTCTTTCCCAGCCTGTCGTTTTCACTCCCTCAATATTTGGTGACCTGGAGGAAGGGAATGGAGCTGGAGGGTGGAAAGCTCGAGTGCCGGCCCCTTCCTTAAGAACAAGTCGTCGGGGCTGGAGAGATGGCTCAGTGGTTAAGAGCACCCACTGCTCTTGCAGAGGACCGGATTCCCAGCACCCATGTGGTGGCTAAGAACTGTCTTTTAACTCCAGTTCCAGGGGAATCCGATGCCCTCTTCTGACCTCTGAGGCATTGCACGACATGGGTGCACCAACCTACATGCAGACAGTATGCTCATATGCATAAATAATTAATTAATTAAAAATATTTTTAAAAGACCAAAAAAAAATCATTAAAAAAAAAAAAGAATGGCCGGGCATGGTGGAGCATGCCTTTAATCCTAGCACTTGGGAGGCAGAGGCAAGCGGATCTTTGTGAGTTCAAGGCCAGCCTGGTCTACAGAGTGAGTTCCAGGACAGCTGGGGCTACAGGGAGACCCTGTCTCAAAAAGACAAAAAAAAAAAGAACAAGTTGTCACAGTGCTTCAGAACACTTGCACTGGGCTTTCCCAGAGATGTACTTCCGCTGTTAAACGAGAGACTTGGGGGCCACTCACTGCATGGTAGCCAAGCCGATGAACAATTGCCTTTAGAGAAACTGCAACTTCACTCAAAAATCTCTGATACTTTTCACTGTTTAAGTCTTTCTTCCACTCAAACTCTGACTAGTAACTTAGATTATATATTTAGTAACGTGTTTACAGTTTTTAACATTTACTTTCATTTTCAAGTGTATTGTAGAGGGCCAGCTCTCAGGGCACTGGAGTTAGGGACAGTTGTTAGCCACCACATGGTGCTGAGAACTGAACCCAGGTCATCTGCAAAAGCAGCCAATGCTCTTAAGAGCAGAGCCATCACTCCAGGCCTCTTAACAATCCTGCTTTTGAAAAAAGTATTCATTTATGGAGAGCCAGGTATGGTGACACCTTTAATCCTAGCACTTGGGAGACAGAGGCAGATAGATCTCTGTGAGATCAAGGACAGACAGTATGGTCTATATAATGAGTTTTAGGCCAGCTCGGGCTACAGGGAGACCTTGTCTCAAAAATTAAAAACAAAAACAAAAATAAAAATGTGTTCATTTAAAAAAAATAAACCACTATTATCATCAGATATTCAGTAAGTGACAAATATTTAATTCAAAATAAAAATATTTATTTATTTATTTATTTATTTATTTTTTTGGTCTTTTTGAGACAGGGTCTCCCTGTAGCCCTAGCTGTCCCAGAACTCACTCTGTAGACCAGGTTGCCCTTGAACTCACAAAGATCCGCCTGCCTCTGCCTCCCAAGTGCTAGGATTAAAGGCATGTGCCACCACGCCCAGCTTTTAATATGTTCTTACAAAATTTGTACTGAACTTACTGTAAAACAAGTTAGCAAACTAATGGTGATTTTTTTTTTTTGGGGGGGGTCTTTGTGAGATAAGGTCTCCCTTTAGTCCCAGCTGGCCTGGAGCTCACTATGTAGACCAGGTGGCCTTGAACTCACAGAGATATGCCTGCTTCTGCCTCCTGAGTGCTGGGATTAAAGGTGTGCACTACCACGCCCAGCATGGTGAGCTTTCTTTTTTTTGGTCTTTTTGAGACAGGGTCTCCCTGGAGCCCCAGCTGTCCTGGAATTCGCTCTGTAGTCCAGGCTGGCCTTGAATTCACAAAGATCCGCCTGCCTCTGCCTCCCAAGTGCTAGGATTAAAGGCATGCGCCACCATGCCCAGGTGGTGCTGAGCTTTTAAGATGGAGAATATTGTGTAGTTACCACACAGCCAAAAGTTGCCAGGACGAAAATTCAAGTATTAGAAGCCCAACATAAACAGGTGATTTGACGTATATAACTTTAGAAGCCTGTTTTCCTTTAGCAACCAACAAAAAACTTCATCCCATTATGTATGTTATGTACATGGTCTCTATTAAACAACTCTAACCTCTAACAGCTGAATTAGATAACTTATCTCCAAATGATAAATCTATATAGTAACAGTCTTGCCTTGAAACTTAAACCCAAACTCTACAAAAATGTGTACCTCTGTGAGCAGCATGTTTGTGACTCATCTATAACAACTTCAGCTAATTTACCTCTAAAATTATTATATTTACAAATCACAAATTTTACTTTTTGTGGTATTGCATTAATATGCAAAATATAGAACTGGATATATTATAAAAGAAGGCTGAAATCATTTTTATGAGATTAAGAAGCAGATAAAAGTATGTTGTGTATGTAGAGGGGTATCAAATGCCCAAGTTTTGTTTTGTTTTTTAATACTGGTACAGGCCTTAAAGATACTAGGAAAATAAAAAGGGTATTACAGGATCTGGGGGCAGCTCCATGGTATAGCACATGCTAAGCATGTGCAAGGCCTGGTCTACATAGTGTGAGTTCCAGGCCGATTGGGGCTACAGGTAGACTTTGTCTCAAAAAGACCAAAAAAATTAAAATAAAAAATAAAATTCCTCTAAAAATGAAAGTTGGCTCTACAAATAAAATTTTCTCACAAATCAAATACCAGGCCAAGTAGTTCTACTAGTAAAATCTTTCAGTGTGGGGGCCAGGGATAATACAAAGGCCCAGAAATATTACATAAACTGATCTAGAAAACAGAAAAGGAATATTCCAAAGAGTTTTAAGGCAAGCAAAAAAAGGGATACCAATTATCTGTGTCAAGATACTTTAAAAATTATTCATTTATTTCTATTTTACCTTATGAGTGTTTTATCTGCATGTATGTAAGTGTAAAATGTGTGTGCAATGCTCACAGAGGCTAGAAGAGGACACTGGATCCCCTGGAACTAGAATTACAAATGGTTGTTAGCCACCATGTGGGTACTGGAAACAGAACCTAGGTCTTCTGTAAGAGCAGTCAGTCATCTTAATGGCCCTATGTTAAGATCTTTGCACTTTGCTTTATCCTTAAAAAACAATGCTATGAAGTTCTATTACTATAATGCCTATTGTACAGTAAAGGAAGGAATTGACAATTAGAGGTTATGTAATTTGTAGTCATAATCCTAGTATGATACAAAGGTGAAATTTAAATACCAGTAATAACTTTAGTGCATACTCAAAAAAAATCTATTGCTAGGCTGGAGAGACAGCTCAGTAGTTGAGAGCACTGATTGTTCTTGCAAAGGACTTGGGTTCTGATTCCCACACAGCAGCTAACAACCATCTGTAACTCCATTTCCAGGGCATCCGACACCCTCCTGTGACCTCTGAAGCCATTTACACAGGTGCACCTCCATATACGCAGGCAATACACTCATACACATAATGATAATAATAATAATAATAATAATAATAATGTTTTATATGTATTGCCAATTGCTGGGTGTGGTGGCAGTTACCTTAAATCCCAGTACTTGGGAGGCAGAGGTAGGTAGGTGGATCTCTGTACATTAGACACCAGCCTACTTGATATAGGGAGTTCTAAGCCAGCCAGGGCTACATAGTGAGAGACTGTCTCAAAAAAACAAACAAGAGCAAATTGACGATGTATTTTCCTGTTTATACAAAGTGAGACTAAGATTGTTTCTTTTTTTTTTTTTTTTTGGTCTTTTCGAGACAGGGTCTCCCCATAGCCCCAGCTGTCCTGGAATTCACTCTATAGACCAGGCTGGCCTTGAACTCACAAAGATTATTTGTTTCTATAGGCTACAATGAATGATACAGTGATTTCTCCCATAATTGACACAGGGCTTAGTTCATTTTAGTAAAGGCTGACAATATAGGGCATCTGGAGAAGATAGAAAGCATCACTCTTCTTCAGCACTTTAGTTTTCTTGTTATTACCTAAGACCTGTATTTACTACTTCTCTTCAACAAAAACCATTTTATGGCTACTTCACAAATCATTCCTTGGGGCTGGAGAGACGGCTCAGCGGTTAAGAGCACCGACTGCTCTTGCGGAAGACCCAGGTTTGATTCTCAGCACCCACATGGCAGCTAAGAACTGTCTTTAAGCTGGGCGTGGTGGTGCACACCTTTAATCCGAGCACTCAGGAGGCAGAGGCAGGTGGATCTCTGTGAGTTCAAGGCCAGCCTGGTCTACTGGTCTACAGGGCTAGTTCTAGGCCAGCTGGGGCTACAGGGAGACCCTGTCTCAAACCCCCCCCCCCCAAAAAAAAAAGTTAAGATTAAAAAACAACAACAACAACAAATCATTCGTAACATACTTTCTATTCAGCACTACACTGGAGACATATCAACGTGGCTTTAACATTTTCAACATCCTACCTGATTCTGTTGGAGGGGGGGCTGAGACTGTCCATCAGGAGCTTGGCCCTGGTTGTCATTCCCTCCAACTGGAGAGCCACGAGTCGTGGCTGTCATACTCGACACAGGGCAGATCTTTGCAATTTTGTCTGCTTATGTAGTTGTCTTGAGAAAAGAAATTATAGTCCACTTAAAGAAGATGAAGTACCAGCATTTGTCAGTCTTAAAAAACTCCAATTCAAGAATAAACCATCCTGCAGAGACCATTGCATAACCTACAAATAGAAGAGAAAAAAAATGTTTTGGATATAAAAAGTTAAACCCCATCCTCACCCTTAAACTCCATCAACTCTTTTTGGGGGGAGTTTTTCTTTGCAGAGAGAAAACTATGTAACTACTACTCTGCTACAACTGAATTCAAGTGACCTTAGGTTTCATTTCTGGTAAGGATTTGTTCACAGGCACTTCTGGAAGCCTATCAGGGCTACAGACCCCAATTACTTCACAACACTCATTCTTTACAACCCAACAAAAAGGGCACAGGAGAACCTTAATTTTATATTCATTAGACCAGTGAGTTTCATCTTTATTTGTATAGTGAAAGCACCAATGTCCAGGTTCCTCACCTGGTGGAAAAATAGCCAGACATCTTCAATTTCCAAAAGAAACACTCCAACAGATTGAGAAACTCATTTATGTATTTGGTTGTAAATAGTGACCATCACTCCTATTTAGCTCAGAAGAGCTCCTGTATACTAAAATTGCAATATAATCACTTGACCCACTCAAGGCTCTGACTTGTTGGCTCTTTGAGATTTCCTAATAAGCACTACAAAATTTCACTGCTCAATCTTCTACTCATAAGTTGGCCTAAGATATTCAATACCGAATATGCAATATAGTATATAAAACACACTTTGTGGCTCTTTTGATTCAGCATTATAGCAATAAAGTACAGGTTTTCAAGTGCTTTACAGAACTCTTGATTCTCATACCCAGTTTATGTAGTACAGAAGGGATTATCATATCCCCATTTTACACAATCAAAATCTAAGTTACAGAGGTATATTCAACTCTTCAGAGTGAGTCTAATTTCTATTTATTTGTGGCTATATTATGACTTCAAGTTAAAAGAATGTTAAAAAGCTGGTCGTGGTGTCACATGCCTTTAATCTCAGCACTTGGGAGGCAAAGGCAGGCATATCTCTGTGAATTCAAAAGCCAGCCTGGTCTACATAGTAAATTCCAGGACAGCTAGAGCTACAGGGATACCCTGTCTCGAAAAGACAAAAGGGGGAGGGGAGCTGGAGAGAAGGCTCAGCAGTTAAGAGCACTAGCTGCTCTTGCAGAAGACCTGGGTTCAGTTCCCAGCACCTACATGCTGGCTAACAACTGTCCATAACTCCACTTCCAGGAAAACTGACACCCTTTTCTGGCCTCTTGAGGCACTGCACACACACATGATGCACTTACATACATGCATGTAAAACATTCATACACATTAAAATATTTAAAAAGTTACAGGTTGAGAGCATACAGTTCAGTGCTAAGGCACTTTCCAAGTGCACACCAATGCCCTGAGCTCCACCCCAGCACTGTAAAAATAAAATTAAAAGGCAAGTAGAATAAAGTATCTGTAGTATACCTATGAATATTTTACAAAATAAAAAGGAGATAACTCAAGAGGAAAAGGCAAAGGATATGAAAAGGTCCAGAAAAATACAAGAGACCAGTAGACACACAAAATACCAAAACATACAGCACTGAAAACAAAAACTTAGCGCTAGGAGTATAACAGAGTTGGTACCACTTGTTTGACATGTGGGAGGCCCTAGGTTCAACTTCAATTTGTGAAAATACACAAAAAAAACCAAGACTCAAGTTATGTGACTTGACTCAAGCACAGGTAGAGAACAGACATGCCTATAGCTAATTCAATCAGTTTGTCTACTAAATCAACCCTTTTAAAAAAGTCTTTCCAGGAAGAAACTGAAGTGTCCAATAGCAAGATAAACAAAATGCACATACTAACAATAGAATATTTCATCTTAAAAAGGAAATTCTGAAACATGTTTAACATAAATTAACTTTGAGGATACTGTGCCAAGTTGAATAAGCCAATGAAAAATGCAAATATGTCATGACCATAAAAAGAGTCACACTCGTGTGGACTGATAGGACAATGGTGCTTATAAAAGGCTGAAAGCAATGAGTTACTACTTAAGGGACAGAATTTCAGTTAAAGAAAAGTTTCTGAAAACAGATGGTGACTAGTTATAGGTCTTCTGTGATAGAAGACTACTTTTAACACTTTAATTACAACTTTCTTAGCAAATTATGTGTAAACTAGGTTATAATTAGTATGACAGTTTATAGGGAAAGGCAGAATTTAAATTATACTGGATTTAAACTTAAATTTATGTGTATGTTTGTGCCTGTATGAGTTTATGTGCACAATGTGTGTGCACTCTGCCCAAGGAGGTCAGAAGGTGGTGTCAGATCCCCTGGAACTGGAGCTATGAGCCATGCCACCTGATGTGGGTACTGGAAATAAAAACCCAGGTCCTCTGCAAAAGCAGTGAGTGATCACTCTTAACTGCTGAGTCATCTCTCCAGCCCTACCCTGCCCCCTTGACTTTTTTTTTTTTTTTTTGAGACATGGTCTCCCTGTAGCCCCTGCTGGCCTGGAACTTGCTGTGTAGACCAGTTAGCTTGAACTCAAGAGAGATCCCCCTGCCTCTCCTCCCAAGTGCTGGGATTAACTGTATGTGCCACTGTTGCCCCAGCCTAGCCCTATTTTTTTTAATGCAGAATATGCTTCCATTTGCATGTAAAAATAACCTCTAGAGGAAGTGAGAATGACCCACTGATCAACCAAAGCTGTGCGCCGCTGCATCCCTGCATCCAGCACTTGTATGCCTGCCGCCATGCCCAAGAGAAAGGCTGAAGGGGATACTAAAGGGGATAAAGCCAAGGTGAAGGACATGCCTCAGAGAAGTTCTCCAAGATTATCTGCTAAACCTGCTACTCCAAAGCCAGAGCACCCAAGCCTACTAGAAGGTGACAAGAAGCGGAGAGAAGATGCCCAAAGGGAAAAAAAAGAGAAAAGTGATCGCTGGCACGGATGGAATACTCCTGCGGAAAAATGGAAGTGCCAAATACAGACAGGCAGAGAAAGCTGAAGGTGCCAAGTGAAGTGTGTGCATTTTTGATTACTGTTTTCCTTTTTTTTATATTTCTTTGTTTTGATTTATTACAGTTTGAAAATTCATAATACTATTTTTTTNAGAAAGGCTGAAGGGGATACTAAAGGGGATAAAGCCAAGGTGAAGGACATGCCTCAGAGAAGTTCTCCAAGATTATCTGCTAAACCTGCTACTCCAAAGCCAGAACCCCACAGCCTAGAAGGTGAAAGAAGGGAGAGAAGATTTGCCAAAGGGGAAGAAAAAAGAGAAAAGTGATCGCTGGCACGGTGGGAATACTCCTGCAGGAAAAATGGAAGATGCCAAAACAGACCAGGCAGAGAAAGCTGAAGGTGCCAAGTGAAGTGTGTGCATTTTTGATTACTGTATAATTCTGTTGGGACTTCCCCAGTCTTGAAATACCTCTTTTTTTCGGTTTTGACGACACGGGTCTCCGTTTAGCCACAGCTGTCCTGGAACACTCACTATGTAGACCAGGCTGGCTTGAACTCAGAGATCCATTTGCCTCTTCCTTCCATGTGCTGGATTACAGGCGTGCGCCACCATGCCTCGCAAGTGTGGTTCTTTTTTAAAAAAAAAAATTTTTTTAATAAAAATGAAGAATTCCCTGTTTTACTTTCTTTTTTAGACATGTTGTTAGAACACAGAACACTTCACTGATTTGGCGTGTGCCACAACACCCAGCTCATACTCTATTTTTAAAAGCTATCTGCCAGCCGGGAGTGGTGGTGCACGCCTTTAATCATAGCCCTTGGGAGCCGAAGCCAGGCAGATCTTTGATGACGAGTTCAAGGCCAGCCTCGTTACAGAGTGAGTTCCAGGACAGCTGGGCTACAGGAGACCCTTGGCTCAAAACAGAACCAAAAAACAAAAAAACAAAAACAAAAAAAATAGAAAACGCTCATACTGCCTAATAGTGACTTAAGAATTCAAGAGCTTTCTTTCAGCCAATGGAGGGGGGGCTGTGAGCAATTAAAAACAATTCTTGCACCCAAATACAACTCTTGTAAAAAAGAAATCTGTGTCTATGTGACACGTTTTCATGTGTGTGTGTGATAGCCAGAGGTAGCCATCAGGTGTCTTCTTCAATCTCACTGAAATTTATATTTTGAGATAGGCTCTTCTCACTGACGCCTTTGTTGGTTCTGATAGCAAGTTCCAAGATACCCCATACTTATCATCGTACCTGGCAAGGAGAGTACAAGTGTGTGCTACTGTGCATGCATTATAATGTGGGAGTGAGGACTAAACTCAGGTCCTCAGACATGCAATCTCCTCTGCTTTAACGTTCATTTATAAAGCTCGGTAACAAGCACCACCTCATTAAAAATTAGTATTACTAGCACTTGGAGGCCAGAGGCATCTGGTGAGCTCAAGCCAGCCTGGGTTACGAATGCGTTTCCAGGACAGCTCGGGGCTACAGGGAAACCTCTGTCGCAAAAACACCAAAAAAAAAAAAAAGTAAAAAAAAATTTCAGCAATTACAAGGATGGACGATGGCTCAGAAGTTAAGAACACTGGCTATGCTTCTCAGAGGACCCGAGGTTAATTCCCAGCACCAAATATGTTGGCTAACAACTGTACTAACTCCAGTTCCAGAGCGATCCTAATGACCCCTGTCTGACCTCCAAAGCAATTGCACTTCATGGGGGTAAACTTGCAAGCAACTATTCATATACATAAAAATAAGAGGAAGGAAGCATAGCTTCAATTGTGGCCTAGACAGTAATTGCAATTCTGCTAAACCCAGCAGTGCTCCATGGGCTGGCTGAGGCAGAGGAATGGTTAGTTTCAGGATAGGGTTGCCTACAAATGAAGAGCTTGACTCAAAAGTAACAAATTACATACACTGGGCTTAAAAGGTACAATAAAAATTGTTTCTTTTTTATTTATCTGAAGACCATAAAGTAAATAACACAAAAAAAAAAAAATGCTTTTTTTTTTTTTTGTCTTTTCGAGGACAGGGTCTCCCTGTAGACCCACTGTTCTGAACTCACGCTGTAGACCAGCTGGCTTGAACTCACAACGAATCAGCTGCCTCGCCTCCCAACGTGCTATGAGGATTAAAGGCGTGCATCACACGCCCAGCCTATAACAATGTCCTTCTTAACATTTGGTGTTTTTCCTGCATGGATCCCCTGAAATGGAGTTACAGGTTGCTAGCTGCCATGTGATGCTGGGAAACAAACACGGTTCCTGCAGGACAGTGTTGTTAAAAGTCTTACCATAAGACGGGTGGTGGTGGCGCACATGCCATTTTAGCACTGGGAGGCAACGACAGGCACAGGAGGATCTTTGTTGAGTTCAAGGGCCCAGCCTGGTCTACAAGAGTGAGTTCCAGGACAGCTGGGACTACAGGGAGACCTGAGTCCTCGACAAAGACAAAAAGACAAAAAAAAAAAAAAAAAAAAAAAAAAGCTTAACCATCTCTCTAGCCTGAAAATGCTTATTTTAAGCATAGTAATGAGACCTTTTGAAATTTAAACTGGAGGTTCTAGTGGCATAACATATTTAATATGCTTTTAAAGATGAACTGTTATACACTGCTGTATGGAAATATCAACAGTGGTTTTACTAGGCAACATGAAATCTCTCACTTCTCACCTCTCATCCCTCCCCCACCTAGGTATGACAGGCTTGCCACACTTCTATGGACACAGAGAATTGCCCAAACTCAAAAACTGGTATGAAAACCACAAAGTGACAAATTCACTATGGGCTTTAATTCCCCCCCCCCAAATTTTCCTTATTCTTCTATTGTAACATTACTATGGCCAAGGTGACATCTCAAATTTTAAATAAAAATCTCATTATTCAAAAGAGTGTTTACTTTGTGCTGGGCACTACTCTAATCAAATTTAATTTTCAAAACTGATTGGCTCCATTTCTCAGTGAGGAAATTAGGAAGGGCTAGAGATGTAGCTCAGTGGTAGGTTTGCCTATCATGCAAAGGCCTTCAATTTACAGCACCAAAAAAAAAAAAGAAAAAAAAAAGACAAATCCTAAGGAGTCAGGATTGGGGAAAAAAAAGGCTGTCAAAATCGTCAGTCAAGGATTTGAACCTAGGAGTACAAGCTCTAGTACATTTTGGTTTTAACTAGCATAGCACACATTAGTAATGTTGGAAAACTAGTGTGGGAAAACTACAGTTAACCTTAGTAAGCTACTGAAATTTTTTGATGCAGATGTTTTATAAATTGGACTTTGATTAATTTATGTTAAATATTTTTCTAAAATATTATCTATATTCATAAGAAATATGACTTTAAAAATGTTATAAACTGGGGAGATAGCTCAGTGAGTAAAGTACTGGCCACACCAAGTGCAAGGACCTGAATTCAATCCCCAGAACCCATGCAAAAAGCCAGGCACAGTGGCATATCCTTGTGACTTTGGCACTAGGGAGGCAGGTAAAAGATACTTAAGGCTTGCTGGCCAGGCAGTCTAACTGAACCTGTGAGCTCCTGGTTCAGTGAGAGATCCTAATGGGCCAGTGGCTCAGTGGATGAAAGTGCTTTGCCAACAAGTATGATGACCAGAGTTCAATTCTGGAGTCCATATAGTGGAGAGATCTGACACCCACAGGTTGTCCTCTGTCACATGCATGCACTCATAAATATAATAAAAATGTAAATAAATAAATGAGTATAATTAAGGAAGATTCCTGACTTTGACCTCTGACTTCCACATATATACACAAAGGAAAAAAAAAACTTATAAAAATAAAGACACGTATGGCAGAACACACGAGCTCTGGTGGGGTGGGGGCAAGAAAAGAGGGAATGGGTCTAAATTTGATTAAGAAACTGTAAATTGGAGCCAACTGCTATTGAGGTAATCTCTTATAAAACTGGTAAAACTGCCTTCTTTAATTGACTAATATAGGAACTGTGAAAAGGATTATTCTCTATTCAGAACCAAATATGATACTAAAGTCTCCTTAAGCTATGCACTTAAGCAAAATATATTAATACAGGAGAGCTCTGATATCAGCAATCCAAGGAGATGTTGGCCAGGGGATCAAAGCCCCCACAAAAGGTAAAGGCTTCTTGCCTGTAAACTGGGATACCTGCAAGAAGAGAGGTGATAAGGCCCTGCTGTCAAAGACCAGATGTAAGCATGGGAAAGATGTATTGAGACCGTACTTGCAAGTGTACACTTGGGTCTCTGGAATACCAGAGAGTGTTACCAAAGGCCACTAAACCAATAAAGCAAATATAGGTCTCCCTGAGTCAAGCAAGACTCCTCTGTCAGCACCAGCTACACCTCACCTGCCTGGAAATACTGTGCAGCAGAGGCAGCCATATGCCTGTATATCCCAAATCTAATTGGCTATTGGCTCTCTCCTTGGAGGAATAACCCATGGCTGATGCCACAAGCTTACATCCTCTACAGGTTAGGAGATGTTATAAGCCACAGTAAGACCCTGTCATATTTAACAGGAAAAAATGTAATTCATGGATTAACATATCATCCAAACATATGTGTCTATACCAAAGTAACCTACCATAACTATTAGTGCTGTTTAAATACCTATATATCTAATTGCTTGTGCTTCATTAGTAGGATTGAAAGGTTATTCCTGGACAAATTGTCAGCCCATGAAAGGAAATAGCCAGAATTGACCAGAATCCAAAACAACAGCTCCAGAGAAAGTAGCCAGAATTGACCAGAGTCCAAAACAACAGCTCCAGAGAAAGACTGTTTTGCTTCTCGTCCACCTGTGCCCCTTTTCTAAGCCTAGGGAACAATCTGCAGAAGAGGGGGCATGGTAGAATGTAAGGGCTGCGATTGAGGTGAATGGTGAAACTACAGCAATATAGTCTGGACACTTATTTGATCAACTTGACTGAACATACAAGCCCCCCACAGCTGGATGGTGGGACCCTTGGGCTGTGTGGAGGAAGGAAATAGTAATGACATATAATCATCAAATTCATTAAGTAGAATGCTTGTGGTTGCCAGCTTTCCCCTAACATAGTTTTATATCCAAAAGCTTATTTTCCTGTATTCTTCTTGGCTTTGACTGGCGACATGCTCCATTTTAGAAAGATTATGCAATTCTACCTAATCTTTATGCATTTGAAACTGGTGCCCCTCCCATTATATTACCTTATAAAAAAGTCCTGTCTTACTATAGGCTGTCAGGAATTTAGGACCTTTTTAACTTGCTGTTTATTAGAATCCTTTTTTGTTTTGTTTTAAAACTATAGACCAGGACTTTTTGGTGGGGGGGAATTTTTGAGACAGGGTCTCCCTGTAGTCTCAGCTGGCCTTGAACTCCCTATGTACAGCAGGGTGGGCCTAAACTCACAGAGATCCACCTGCCTCTACCTCCCCAGTGCTAGGATTAAAGACATGTGCTACCACCACACCCATCTTATTAGACTTTCTTGACTGCTTTGTTAGTACTCAAATTACAGAGCAACATTAATTTGGGGGTAATCAATTTTTTCTTAATCCCATTCTTTCCCACCGTTTTAAAAACTGTTTGCTTTTGCAGAACATGGGGCTTTCCAGCAATGTATAGTGAAAGGTAACAGGCCTACAACAGATGTTAAATAAGCATAGTCCTGCTTTCTCAAGGTGGCTAACACCTCTAGAGATTGTTGGAAAGCTTTAAAGAGAGAATGTGCATCAAGTGCCAGGCACACAGAAGGACCCAGTAAATAGTAGGACCCAGTAAATAGTAGGTGGTTTAACAAGTGCTGGCTATTGCTTTAGAAATGCTAATTAGATTATCCAATCCTGACAATTCTTATTTTAGAACCATTGGCTCTTTAAGAATATGATCTCCAGCCAGGCGTGGTGGAGCATGCCTTTAATCTTAGCACTTGGGAGGCAGAGGCAGGCAGATCTTTGTGAGTTCAAGGCCAGCCTAGTCTACAGAGTGAGTTCCAGGACAGCTGGGGCTACAGGGAGACCCTGTCTCAAAAAGACAAAAAAAAAAAAAAAATATAAAAAGAATATGATCTCACAGCAGGGCGTCGTTGTGGCCCTGTTGCCTGTAATCCCAGCAGAGGCAAGGCGGATTTCTGTTGAGTTCCAGGCCGCTTGGTCTACCAGACGAGTTCCAGGCCAGCTTGGATACAAGGGAGACCGCTGTTCTCAAAAAAAAAAAAATAAAAAAGAAAGACTATGATCTCCAAAGAAACAAAAAGAATGGGGGGGGTGATCTCCAGCCCAGCCCAAGGGAAAACTCTCCAACATATAAATTACCAGGAGTTTTTGCTTTATATGTAAATCACACTTGCTTAGGATTATCTGTAAAATACACAAACTTCAATAGCTTTACGAATGTATCCATTAATTTTATTAATTGCACCAACCCAAAATTCTAACATATTTGATAATTATACTGTCTTTAAAGAATCTTTTAATTACTTTCTATTTTAATGTTGCTTAAATATATGCAGAAATAAAATTAGGATTACACTCCTTATGTTTATTATTTCTATGTAATTATAAAACCAAAACAATGTATTAACCAAATACCAACAAATCTACTAATATTAAAATAATGTGACAGATAGCAGAGCAGTTCTGATGAGTTCCTGAGATCTGCATGGGTATACCGCTACCATCACAGGCCATGTGGGAGATGGAGCTTCCCTACTTCTACTTCAATTACTACACTACTCAGGTACAGGTGGTGTACTATAACATCATTTGCCCTTGGCAACAGCCCATCATTCTTGTGTTAAGTCTACCTGTTATTCTCATTACTTCACAAATTAAATGCATGAAAAGATTTTTTTTTAAAGCAAAACACTCTTGTTCTATAAAAAAAGACACCAAAGAAATACACAGAAAGCCAGGACCTGGTTGTAAGGAATCAGGGAAGGGGTAGCTCAAAGAACATTAAAGATCTGGAAATTAACTGTACATCTATTCTCTCCCTGGACATTTTAACACTTGTTTGCCCCCCACTGTCAGCAGGTATTTTTCCCCCAATCAAAAAGCTATTTCCCTTTGTCATTTACTAATTATAGTTCTGCCTCCTGTAATAGTTATATATTCACTATTATGTACCTTCATCATTGTTCAAAATACTGGGATTTATTGTGCATACAGGCTTGGGTCTCTTTTCCATAGAAAGACACACTTTTATTCAAATATTTAATAAGGTCCTTAACAAATGAATTCCAGTCCCTAAAACAAATAACCCAATATAAGTGAGCAACGCTGATTTAAAACATTAAGACAGAAATCACCTATCAAGCAGACAAACCTTATATAACATTTATCACCGTATTCTTGAAATGACAATTAATATAAAGTTACCTGTTGATAGAATTTACTTTGTCAAACTAATGCTTTTACAAAAGTTACTAATCCAACAGAGTGAAATAAAGACTTCATTTAATCAATATTTTAGTCAAGGCAGATCATTAAAAACTAAAATTTTTGCTGGCGCAGTGGTACATGCCTTTAATCCCAGCACTCGAAAGGCAGAGGCAGGAAGATCTCTCTGAATTCAAGGCTAGTTTGGTCTACATATGAGTTCCAGGCCAGCTGGGGCTACAAGGAGACCCTGTCTCAAAAAGACCAATTATTTTTTAATTAACATTTTTATGTACAACTTTTCCTGAATCTTCCATAACTAGACTTAAGTCACAAATGCGTTGAGTAAAGGTTGTGACAAAAGGTTTCAAATTGATTCATGAATGAGATTATCTCCAATTATCTTAAAAGCCATAATACAAATCATTTATCTGAAATGTGATTCAATGGGTCTTTATATATTCAGAGCTGCACAATAACCACAATTCCATAATATTTTAATCATTTACAAAATAAACCCTATACAAATGATGAGGGTATAAACTTGGTGGTAAACTGGATTCAAGAGGCCCTGGATTCCATTTTTAGCACCAGAAAAAGAAATCATACTCCCATCATTTAAGCAGTCATTCCCCATTCCCTATATCCTCCTTTAATCTACTTTCCATCTGTGTCTTGTGACTGGTTCCTTTCTCTTTAGAATGCTTTGAAGGTTCACCCAACTTGCAACATGTATCGGTACTTCATTTTTTTTTAAGTATTTTTATGGGAAAAATATTTTTATGGGTATGTGTAATGCCTGAATGTCAATGGACCTGTCATGCAGTGCCCGCAGAGGTCAGAAGAGAGTGTAGGATATCTCCTGGAACTGGAGTTACAGTTGTTAGCTACCATGTGGATGCTGGGATTCAATCCTGGTCTTCTGCAAGGGCAGTCAGTGCTCTTAACCACTGAGGCGTCTCTCCAGCCCCAGTACTTCATTTCTTTCTACTGTTACCATTCCACTGTATGGTATGTATTTTATGTATATATTCACTATTGGAAGACATCTGAATTAAGACTTTTATACACACAAATTCCATTAAATTTTAAAAATGTTTTCTAAAGTCTTTTTGTCTTTGCGCAATTAATCCTAAATTTAAGATTAAGGCACTCAAAATATACCAAAAAGGATTTTTTAAAAAAGAATACCATGGGGCTAGAATGATGGCTCAGTGGTTAAGCAAGTGCACTGGCTGCTCTTGCAGAGGACAAGGGTTCAGTTCCCAACATCCATATAGGCTAACATCTATCTGTAGCTCCAGTTCCAGGGATCCAATGCCTTCTTCTGACCTCTGTGGGCATTGCACAACACAGGTGCACTGCATACATGCAAAACACTCATACATACGAATGGTATCCCTCATCTGTGGATGCTAGTGCCAATTACCTAGTTGTAAGTATTTCTTGTGCACAGCCCCTTGAGCTTTTGTCCAAGTAGTTGGGAGTGATGCATACTGGAAACAACAACAACAACAGAAAGGACTGCATCAAAGAACTGACTGAAACAGTGAACTTCTGCTCAAAACAGTCAACTTCCACATGGAGAATTTTGAGAAAGGCTGAGAAAGAGATGAAAAGCATGTTTGGCAGACTACATGAGCTCTGGTGGGGTGGGGGGATAGGGTGGGGGACACGGGTCTAGATTTGATAATCTTGTACAAAATATATATATTAAAAAATAATTTTAAAAACCATATAAAAGTAAATAAAAAATACTATGTTCATAAAAAAATGAAAAATTTAAAATAAATATGTAGTACGCAAAATTTCAAAAGATACAAATTCAATTATCATACTTTCTGCCTTCTTACAACAACAACAACAACAACAAAAAGACTGGGTCTCTCAATGTTGTCAGACCTAGAACACCTGACTCGCGGAATCCACTAGCCTCAGCCCTTCAAGTAGCTGAGATCACAGGCTACTGCCATACATCTAAAACTGTTATTATGAAACAAAGGGAACAGCTAGGGGTGTCAGTTCTCAGAACCACGAAGCAAAAAATCTCATATAGAGTTTTATTTCTGAAAATGGAGATCATAATAAAAAATGACATTTTAATGCATATAAAAATGTAAAGTTTAAAAGATCTTCCAAAAAACATATACAACAAAAATGTTTGTGCTAACATTTTATTTCTTAAAAAAATTTATTTTATGTGTATGAGTGTATTGCCTGCATGTAAGTGCACCCGTGTCCTGAAATGCCTGCAGCTCAGAAGAGGGCGTTGGATTCCCCCAGAACTTAAGCTTCATGAAGCTGTCAGCCACCATGTGAGTGACAGCTAAGCCATCTTTCCACCCCCCTGTGCTAACTTTTTGTAATCTGATGTTCACCAACAGAAGAATGGATAAATAAAATGAGATTCATTACCTGTCTGAGAAATGAAAAACAGATTTTAGATGAATGGCTGAAATAAATCTTTTTAAAACATACAAATGCCTGCCTTTTTTGGATAATTATATTCAGTGTGCACACTAGCTCCCACTCTTAAAAGATTCTACCATAAACATTTTTTATATGAGACCTGATGTCAAGGCGTTTCTATCCTATTGGCAATAAAAAATAAAAATTTTGGCTGGCAAAATGGCTCAGTGGGTAAAGGCACTTGCTGCCAAGCCTGATGACCTGAGTTTGATTCCCATGACTCACATGGTGAAAGAGAACGACTCCCACAAGTTGTCCTCTGACCTCCACACAAGCTGTCTACCCCTAATGCTAATAAAATGTAATAAAAGAGTTTTTAAAGTTGGGAGGAAAAATGAGATACATTTCATACAATGGGATACATTACATACACTGTATGTGGTAATATAAGAGATTTGTGAATCACACATTGAGCAAATACAGAAGCCTAATTCAAGTATGAGACAAAGAGGTCAAAATACACATTTTGGAGTCATAAGGGAACTTTCCAAACTACTAGAAATATTCTGTATTGGTGATTATGTAAGTAAGTTTGAACAAGTCTAATAAATAAAGCACTGCTCCTCAAAGTATGGTCCAGAATTCCTGGTTTCTTAGAGATCTTTTTGAAGAGGTCATAATTTTTTTCTTAGTAAGACACTACTTGTCACATAAAGTATTAGGGTCTTGGGACCAAGAATACTAAGAATGCCAGGGTATGACAGGAATGGTGGCACACACCTTTCATCTCAGCACAATGGGAGGCAGAGGCAGGTAGATCTCTGAGTTCCAGGCCAGCTGAGGCTACAGAGAGACCTTGTTAAAAAAAAAAAAAGCTAGGTAAGAAATACAATAAAAATAAATTTCTTTGGTTAGTTCTCTTAAAATAAAATGTCAATGTTTTCTCTGAAAACACCTGTGCCCAATCAAAATCACTACTACTTGTATTTACCTGTGTATATTCATCCTCAGGTGTTCTCTACCTTTGAGACAGGGTCTCTCAGTGGTCTCAAACTTGCCAAGTAGAATAGTCTGGGCTGGCCAGGAAGCCTCAAGGATCCACTTATCTCCACTCCTCAGCATTGGAATTATGTGTGTGCTGTGCCTGGTAGTGGGTTCTGGAAATTGAACTCAGGCCCTTTGTGCTTTGTTGACTAACCCCTCTTCCCAAGTCTGTATTATTTTTATTATTTAAAAAAATTTTTTTTTAAATTTATTCTTGTATGTGTATGAATGTACTGTCTGCATGTATGTTTGTGCACCCATGTCATGCAATGCTGCGGAGGTCAGAAGAGGGTGTCGGGTTCCCCTGGAACCGGAATCAAAGACGGTTCTCAGCGACCATGTGGGTGCTGGGGATTGAACCCAGGTCCTCTGCAAGAGCAGTCGGCACTCTTAACCACTAGGCCATCTCTCCAGCCCCGTCTGTATTATCTTAAAGAAAAAAAAAACCCCAAAACTACCATCTATCACATAAAAAAGGTCCTTCACTTATCCTAAAACCTGAACTTAAGTGTCCTAACCATACCTTATGATCGTAGTCCTAAACTGACTTTCTGAGTCTCATCCCCCTTAAGTCTTCCCCTCTCATACTCCAGTGCTCCTTCCATATTCACTAGTACTACACTAGTTTTCCTCTAAAACCACTATCTTTTCATTCAACCATTATATCATTTCAAGTAATGGTTCTCAATTTTTCTTCTAGGGCACATTTGGCAATTAGTTGTAACAATAGAAAGGGATATTACTGGAATCTTCTGGCCATACAGTATCTGGTTGATAACATCAAGGTTGAGAAACCCTGCCTGATTTCAAGTTGCTCCCTCTGCCTGAAGGTCCCCTGGCTCTAATTCACCGGGACATCAAAATGGCACGCCTCTGGAGATGTGAAAATCTTACTCAACCCCAACTGACTGATCACTCCAGCCACATTTTTTCACTTTTTGTGAATGTGGGGTTTTTTTTTTTTTGAAATGGGGGTGCTGGGAACTGAGTACAGAATATTACACTTGGTAAATACTTAGGAAATATTATCACTAAACTATTCCCCCCAACACACACAGCAAATACAGCTCCTCCAGCATCATGTAACTGGCCCAACACCTTAAAGCCAGGTGTGGTGGTGCACGCCTTAATCCCAACACTTGGGAGGCAGACACAGGCAGATCTCTGTGAGATAAAGACCACCCTCGTCTACATAGAGAGTTCTGGGCCAGCTGTGGCTGCAGGGAGACCCTGTCTCAAAAAACAAAACACCTTTGTCCAAGCCCCATATCACAGACATAACAAAAACCTTCAAGTAATTATAACGTCCAGAGTTAAGGATCAATTCAGTAACTCTTTCCCAAACTCTGTTACAATACATAAAAACCTAAGAACTTAGCAATAAATACAAAAGGCTTTCAAAAATGTAGATCCTAAATCAAATGGAAACTAGAATTTTTCTTTCAATTTTTGAAAAGAAAAATATTTCAAGAATCAAAAATCATGCCAGCAGAGGAGAGATAGACATAATATGCAAGCTATCATAAGAGTATTATGTTCTTTCAGGACAAAAAATCTAGTTCAATAATCATGGAATATAATATATCCTCTCACCTTCCCAGTTTAGGGCCTAAAGGTCAAGGACTAATCCCTGCCCTTTGTTTAAAGTTACCTTGTTTAGGGGCTGGAGAGATGACCTAGCGGTTAAAAGAGCTAGGTGCTCTTGCAGAGGACCCAGGTTTGATCCCCCGCAACCACATGCCGGCTGAGAACCGTCTTTAACTCCCATTCCAGGGGAATCACCCTCTTCTGACCTCCAAGGCATTGCACGATGTGGTGCACAAACCTACATGCAGACAGTACATTCATACACAAAGGGCGTGGTGGCACACGCCTTTAATCCTAGCATTCAGGAGGCAGAGGCAGGCGGATCTTTGTGAGTTCAAGGCCAGCCTGGTCTACAGAGTGAATTCCAGGACAGCTGGGGCTACAGGGAGACCCTGTCTCAAAAAAGGCCAAAAAATAAAATAATTTAGGAGCCGAGCATGGTGGCACATGCCTTTAATCCTAGCACTTGGGAGGCAGAGGCAGGCGGATCTTTGTGAGTTCAAGGCCAGCCTGGTGTACAGAGTGAGTTCCAGGACAGCTGGGGCTACAGGGAGACCCTGTCTCAAAAAGACCAAAAAATAAATAAATAAATAAAATTAAAAAAAAATAAAATAAAAAATAAAGTTACCTTGTTTAACCTGCTGGAAATAAAGATTCATTTCAATATTAAAATTGTATACTTTAAAAAGATACACATAACAGAATACTTAGGTGTCCAACTGATCAAGAACTGAATGACAGGCAGATCCATTTTCCAAAACTAAGTAGCATTATTATTAGCTATCTCAAATAAAAATCATCTCTGAAGAGATATCCACTACACTTCTAGAGATATTAGAAAATGTATATCAAGGTCTTGGAAGACAAAAGACCAGAAGAAAATCATACCCAAGCATTTCACTGATACAAAAAAAGAGAACTATGGGATACCAATAAAATCACATAATTCAGTAAAGGTATAATCTACCCTTCAAATTTACTTTCTTAAAAACTCAAGACACTCTTACAGATGCTGTTCGTGTCCTTTCATCCCTTCAGAATTTCTCTAGAAACCTACCAAGGTCAGCAGATAAAAGGAAGAAACAGCATCAGAACATTAAGTACAAAACAGTACATTTTCATGCAAAAAAAAGGTTAGAAAAAGCATGAAGACATTCATATAGTTTAAAAGTCGTATTTTAAAGTCAGAGAAAGCAAAAAATACTAAAACAAAAAAATGTGATCTCACTCCTGGAACATCAATTCCAAATATTTCCAGCTTTCACTCTACTCAAACACTGAACAATAAAGTTAAAGGGTTAAGGTTACTCCTATGATAAACACGTAGCACTTGGGAGGCAGAGGCAGGCAAATCTTTGTGAGTTCAAGGCCAGCCAGGTCTACAGAGTGAATTCCAAGACAGCTGGGGCTACAGGGAGACCCTGTCTCGAAAAAAAAAAAAAAAAAAAAAAAAAAAAAAACTTAACAATTGAGAGAACAAATGTTGGATCTTTGTATCTGAAATACCTAAATCTTCTAGAAATTGGAAGGCATCTGCTGAAGCCAAAATGGCAGTCTGGTGGATCAGTAGACCGGGGAGATGTACAGAGTTTATAGACTTATTTTTAAGTTGAAATGTATGGGATAAGGCTGGTCCTGGTCGGTGACAGCTAGTGTTAGAAAGGTTAGATAATGAGCTGGATGAGTACCTGCAAAGAAATTTCCTCATCAATGCACCCAAGATTCTTCTTCCTCAAAAGTGAAATTACACAAAGGACACATTTAGGAAGCAGGAGGCTTTTCAGGTGAATGTTTCAAATCTCTATCCTCCCAAACAGAAACCAGAATATTTAACCCAAACCGACAATTCCTCACTGAAATCCAAGGACAATCTCAGGAAATTCTGCACACCTGTAAAGTGCAGCGTGAAAATGTGATTAACGCCGCAATGATGAGACTTCCCAAATAACAACAGACTTAATTTTAAGCAAGTTTTACTGAAAATAGCTTTGCAAATTGCAGCCGCTGCAGGGACCCAGACAAGGTAACCACCTCTCCTCCCCAGCTATCCACCTGCTCCCCAACGGTAACTTGAATATTTCACGATGAATGAAAACCCAGCCATTTATCGAAGCTGAAGCCTCACATCAGAAGCACCTGAGGGTTTTTTTTTCAGTCAGCACCTCGCTCGCACACGTTAGGACATTTTCTGGTTTTCTTCAGAAACAGTTAAAAATTAACAACAACAACAAAAAAAAAAAAAACCGAAAGATGTTGCGGTGCAGGCTCGCTGGAAAGCGACTTCTGCACCCAAACGCCGTGCGGCGGCCTCGGTTTTGAGCAGATGACTAGGAGCTGATAACCGGCTCCTGGGTCCGGAGGCCGTGGGCTGCCCAGCGAATGCGGGTTATCGCCGGAGGGTGGGGGGAGCGGCCCAGTCGGCGGGCCAGATAGCCAGGCGTCGCCGAGGCCTAGTTCTAGGCTCCAAATCACTCCACCTCAGTAATGGCGTTTGATGGCAAGTGAAGCGCGGCGGAGGAGAGCAGTGGCGGGGCCGGGCGTCCCCCCTCTGGGCCCAGCCCAGTTCCTATGCGGGTGGAGGGGCTGCACAGCGCCCCAAGCCTCAGTCCTCCTCGCCTCGGTCCCAGTGCGGACCGGAAGGGGGAGGAAGGAGAGGGCCGGAGTCGTCAGCCATTTTCCCTGCCAGTCCAAAACACGCTCACACTCTCCTCTCTCTTTCCCTCTCCCCATCCCCCTCTCCCTCCCTTTCTCCCTCCGTCCCTCCCACACTCACAGACACACTCGCTCTCGGGACATCCGCACCACAGGACACCGAGGTCCCCATGGGTTCGCGTAAGCCCAACCCCGCGGCCCAGGGAACCCCCCCCCCGCCCGGGCCCGCCAGCGGCCTCTCAAGGAGCGACCCCGCACACCCCCCTCCGTTCCCCTCGTCGTCCTCCCGTCCCCTGGCTGTTCCCCCCCTCTCCGTCCTCCCCTCCCCTCCCCTCCTCTCCCGCCAGCTGTCGGCCCCTGAAAAAGCCAGAGGCCCCGGCTACTCACCAAACACAACACAGGCGTCTTCTAAGAAGCGGGACACGCGGAGGCGGGAGGCAGCGGACGACAGGCGAAGGCTGGATCTTGGCCCAGGCCTAACGTGGGCTATCCGCAGCCTTCGTCTAACAGGACACTAAGTGTGTAGGTAGGGTCGCTGCGCAGCCGCCCGCCTTCGACTAAGGGTCCGCTCCTCTGGGAGGCCGCCGCCGCCACCTCCCCTCAGCCGTCGGCGGCCCTCTTCCCCCTTCTTCCCGCAGGCTGAGCTCAGACAAGCTCCGGGCAGTGCGTTTCTCCTGCGTCACCTCCTCCCGCTCCTCCTCCTACAGCGACAGTTTCACCTTCCCCTAGTCGCCGCCTCTGTCCCCCCACTCTGAGCCTGTTCTCTGGGCTGCCGCTCCGCTCCTCGCTCCCTGTCGCCGACCCCAAGCCCCGGGAAGCTAAAGGTAGCCGCCTCCCGTGAGAGAGAGGCGGCAGCGGCAGGCTCTCGAGAGGCTGAGAGCCCTCTCGAGAGGCCTGAGAGCCCGACCTCCCGTACGAGGCGGGGAGGGTGTTCGGCGGAAAAGAAAGGAGTGCCCAAACGGGCCGGCTACCGGGAGCTGGAGGCTCCGGCGGCTGCGGAGACTGGCTTCCGCAGTGCCTCGGCCTCGTCAATAGGGAGGATCAGAAAAATCAAAACCAGAAAAAGAAAAAAACCTGCACGGCCAGTGGCAGAAGTGGCAGCGACGGCAGCAACGACGGCAGCGCAGACTCCCACTAGTCCCAGCGCCGCCCGAGGCTTTTAGGATCTCCGCCCCCACCACGGCCCTCCCCTTCTTAAACCCCGCCCTCTCCAGCGGCCCATCCTCTGCCCCCGCCCAGCCACCCTTGCCCAGTTACCCCCTCGCCTGCCTCTCCACCTACGTTTGGTTGGGAAATGGGAGAACGGGCAGCGCGGCTAGGGGGCCAGAGGAGGCTGCCAACTCCCGGAACTCTGCTTGCTTGGTGGGGGAGGGGAAGACAATGCGGTAGATTGTTCGCTCACTACCAAGGCTTCCCAACGTCTCCTCCAGAGGGTTATGCTAGGGCCAGAGATCCTTCCATACTCCTTCGGCTCCAGGCCTCGGCGCGGCCCGAAATGAAGGATGATGACTGGGAAAGGAAGGAAGGAAGGAAGGAAGGAAGGGCAGGAAAGATCTAGTGTTATGCGTTGATGAAGGGCCTGGGTCGCTGTCGGGAATGCCGGAGTGTGGGCAAGAAAGGGTTAACTGCCAGAGCCGCAGGCACGTCACAGGATTTGACTAGAGCAGCTTGTTTTGTTCCATTGTGAACCGTAGCCCGGCTGCTGAGTGCCCGGATGATGATGTCGCCTGTCTCCCCCTTTTCCGGGATGGTGGGGGGAAAGGAGGAGGGGCGCAGAAAGACCAGATAACCATGTCCCTGCTCTAGGTGGTCATGGCCCGCAGCGTCTGGGGGGGGGGGGGTCCCAACGATGCAGCTGACCTGTCAAACGACTATAGAACTGGTCGAGCCATCAGGCTGTAGTGGTGCCAGGTCCTCAGGGTTTGGCCACCTGCTCCCCGCCGATAGGAGGAAGGTGTGGCTAGAACTCCTTGAGAATTGGGGGCCTCCTTCCCACCCTAAGAGGGCGGCGCTCTAAGCTGCTCATTCACACGGTCCTGCAGCATCAGTTCCAGAAAGCATTTAGGCTGTCTTAAAGACCCACAGACTGGGACCGGGAACATTGCAGCCACAAGAGCCCTTAAAGCAGTAAACACAAAAATTACACTATCACGAACAGAGACTTGGAAATATTAAATGTGGCAAAAAGAACCTTGGAAATATTAAATGTGGCAAAATGAACCTCTATTGCTGTATCATCAGCACCATTGGGTGTGAGAACCCGGAAGGGATTTAGAAGCACATCCGCTATGTCAGGGACTATTTTCTGCATGTTGAGAATCCAAAGTGCAGGCTGCAGAGGAAAAATTGATCAGGCCAATGTCGGATAAATGGAGGGCCTGAAACAATTATATACAGTTTATAGAATACCCAACCGACAAAGGAAGAGATCCAATTCCTAATTTACCACATTTCATTTTGACTTAAAAATGCCCGTGGGCACCAAATCACATGTAAATATCATATACTAGCCCCATAAAAGATTGTATTTTGTACAAGATTGTTGAATTTATCATATAAATACATTCGTTTCTAATAAAGGAGTGTTGAAATGGAATCCAAAGTAATTTAGGTGACACGCTGAGGGCATGTTACTGGTGTCATGTTTTTAAGTCATTTCTCTCTGCAGCACTACACTGTTTATAAAGTTTTCACCACAAAAATTAATAGTGTGTCCAAAACACATTATTTATAGCCCTAATAACTCTTAGCACGTGTAATCTTGTTTGTATAATTCTATGCATGGCTTCCCTCCCCCAAGTAGCTTATGGGTGCTTCAAGAAAAATGCTACTGCCCTTGTAAACCAATGTAAATTTGCTGAGCACAGGGTGGTTTTATTTAATCCTCAGAGTGCTTCAGAACAGCCAGACATATATTTCTATCCTTGATTTTAGATATAGAAACAGAAAGGGTGAATCATTTGTCTAAAATCAGGATTAGTAAGTGAACCCAGTTCTTCTAACCCCATCAAAACTGCACCTTTGTCAAAGATGTCCACTGTAGCCAATTCTATTTGACATTGTACTTGAGGTCCTAGCCAGGGAGGGAAAAGAAAGACATCCAGATAAGAAATGAACAATTAACCTGGGTGTGGTGGGGAACACCTTTAGTCCCAGCACTCAGGAGGCAAAGGCAAGTGGATCTCTGTGAGTTCAAGGCCAGCCTGGTCTACAAAGCAAGTTCCAGGACAGCTGGGGCTACAGGGAGACCCTGTCTCAAAAATACAAAAAAAAAAAAAAACAAAAAAAAAAAAACGAACAATTAAAACTCTCTCCTTGCACATGACGATATATAGAGAAAATCCTGGGCAATCCATTATAAAAAATAAATCTAATAAATGAGTTTAGCAAGGTCTTGCAAGATAGATGATCAACATTTAAAATCAATTCTCTTTTATCCACTAACAATAAGCAATCTGAAAGTAAAACTATGAAAATTCCCATTTACAATAACCAAAAACTTAAATATTTAGGAATAAATGTAATGAAGTACAAGGTTTATACACTGGAAACTACAAAACACTGAAAGAAGGTAAAGACTAAAATAAATTAAAAAACAGCCCACACTCTAGGATTAAAAGACTTCATACTGCTGGGCCCAGTGGCACTCACCTATAATCTCACCTACTTGCTTGGGAGGCTGACATAGGAAAATCAAGTTTGAGTCCAGCCTGGGCACAATACAGATAATACTAAAGATGGATGCAATCCTAAAATCCAGCATGCTTTTCTACAGTAACTGACAAGACCATGCATAATCAAGAGACCCCCTTCCCTAGCCAAAAAAACCTTGAAAAAGAACAGCAAAAAGTTGGAGGGCTCCACTTCCTGGTTTCAAAACTTTCTGCAAAGCTACAATAAACAAAACAGTTTGGTGCTGGCATAAAGACAGGTAGGTGTTTGTAGCAGAGAACAGAGTCCAGAAATAACCTTTCGCATATATAGCCAATTGCTTTTAGCAAGAGCATCAATAAAAAAATGGCATGTGCCTGTAGTCCCAGCTATTCAAGAGACTGAGGCTGGAGGATAGTTTTAGTTCAAGAGTTTGAGGCCAATTTGGGCTAAATAATAAACTATCCTAAATGGGGAAATGACAGAAACATTCCCTTTAAAGGTAGGAGCTCTGCAAGGCTGCCCCTGTCACCACTCCTCTTTAATATAGTGCTTGAAACACTTGCTAGAGCAATAAGGCCAGAAAAGGATATTAAAGGAGTACTAATTGGAAAACAGGAAGTCAAACTATCCCTATTTGCTGATGATATGATTGTTTACTTAAGGGATGCTAAAAACTCCACCAGAAAACTCCTAGAAATGATTAACAGCTTCAGCAAAGTGGCAGGATACAAAATTAACCTTAAAAAA
>VZQC01005254.1:671999-683365 GCA_009823505.1 Rhizomys pruinosus
AGATTCCTTCTATGAAGCCAGGATCATGCTATTACCAAAACCAGGCAAAGATACAACCAAAAAGGAGAACTATAGACTCATTTCCTTAATGAACACAAATGCAAAAATTCTAAATAAAATACTTGCAAATCATGTACAGACCCACATCAAGAAGATCATCCACCATGACCAAGTTGGATTCATACCAGAAATGCAGGGATGGTTCAACATACGAAAATCAATAAATATCATCAAACATATAAATGGACTGAAAGACAAAAACCACACCATCATCTCAATTGATGCAGAAAAAGCCTTTGTCAAAAATCCAGCATCCCTTCATGCTTAAAGTCCTAGAAAGAATTGGATTGGAGGGATTATTCCTCAATGTAATCAAAGACATATACAGGAAACCCACAGCCAATATCATCCTAAATGGGGAAACAACTGAAACATTCCCTTTAAAGGTAGGAACTCGGCAATGCTGCCCCCTGTCACCACTCCTCTTCTATATAGTTCTTAAAACACTTGCTAGTGCAATAAGGCAAGAAAAGGAAATTAAAGGAGTACTAACTGGAAAAGAAGAAGTCAAGCTATCCCTTGTTTACTTAAGGGATGATAAAAACTCCACCAGAAAACTCCTAGAAATGATTAATAGCTTCAGCAAAGTGGCAGGATACAAAATTAACCTTAAAAAAATCAGTAGCATTTCTTTACACCAACAACAGGCAACTGGAGAAGGAATTCAAGGAGACTTTCCCACTCACAATAGCCTCAAAAACAATAAAATACCTAGGAACAAACCTAACCAAAGACACCAAAGATCTCTACAACAAAAAATTTAAACCCTTAAAGAAACTGAAGACATCAGAAGATGGAAAAACCTCCCATGCTCATGGATTGGGAAAATTAATATAGTAAAAATGTCCATTCTACCCAAACTCTTGTATAGATTTAATGCAATCCCAATTAAAATCCCCAAGAGCTTCTTCACAGGCTTGGGGAAAAAAGTCCTTAAATTCATTTGGAAAAACAAAAGACCCTGAATAGCCAAAACAACCCTGAGTGAAAAGAGCCACACAGGGAGGATCTCTATACCAGACTTCAAACTATACTATAGGGCTATAGTCATAAAAATAGCCTGGTACTGGCACAAAAACAGACCAGTTGACCAAACTGAAGACCCAAACTCGAGCACATACAATTTCAGCCATCTCATATTTGACAAGGGAGCCAAGAAGACACAATGGAAAAAAGACAGCATCTTCAGAGAAAATGTGGTACATCTACACAATGGAGTTCTATGCAGCAGTAAAGAAAGATGATATCATGAGCTTTGCAGGAAAATGGCTGGAACTAGAAGACATCATGCTGAGTGAAGTAACACAGTCCCAGAAAAACAAACGACGAATGGTATCCCTCATCTGTGGATGCTAGTGCCAATTACCTAGTTGTAAGTATTTCTTGTGCATGGCCCCTTGAGCTTTTGTCCAAGTAGTTGGGAGTGATGCATATTGGAAACAACAACAGAAAGGATTGCATCAAGGAACTGACTGAAACGGTGAACTTCTGCTCAAAACAGTCAACTTCTACATGAAGAATTTTGAGAAAGACTGAGAAAGAGATGAAAATCATGTTTGGCAGAATGCATGAGCTCTGGTGGGGTGGGGGGATAGGGTGGGGGACATGGGTCTAGATTTAAAAAAATATAATAAATAAATATCTTAAAAAAGACTATTTCTTTTCACATTCAGTTTTTAAATTATTAAAAACCAATTTTACTGTTCTAGCATGTATTAGTGATACACTGCTACTTAAGTTATATAACAAACTCAGCAGCTTAAAATAACAAATATTTGCTGGGTATGGTGGTGCACGCCTTTAGTCCCAACGCTCCGGAGGCAGAGACAGGAGGATCTCTGTGAGTTCAAGGCCAGCCTGATCTACAGAGAGCGCTCCAGGCCACCTGGTACTAAAGGGAGACCCTGTCTCAAAAAGACCCCCAGAAAACCAAACAAGCATTTATTTTCTCACAAACCTGAAAGTCAGAAGTCTGGAGTAGCTAGGTTGGGTGGCTAGCGATGGGAGTCACTACCATCCCAGAGCTGCAAGTGTCTGGGCAAGCTTGATGGGAGCTGGAGGCGTGGCTTCCAAGATGGCTCCTCACGTGGCTCTCATTGAGCCTCAGATTCTCCTCACGTGGAACTGCTTGGCAAGACAAAGGATTTCCCAAAGAACAAATGAGTGTGAAAGAGCAACAAGGAAGCCACACTCTATCTTAGAGCCTAATTATGAGAGTTAACTGTGACATGCTCAATTCTAGGTGTCACGAAGCTTAACCATGGTACCCTGTTGCTAGGACGTCTCAAGTATATGGATACTAAGAGGTTTCAGTCCTTGGGAGCTGTCTTTTTCACAAAACCAAAGCAGCACTACATACAAAACAAAACATATGAAAGAAGGTACACTCAAAGAGATCTAGCTCTGGCCTCTGTACATTCCACATTCCCTTCTACCACAATTAGGACCCCCCTTTTGTTAATTCTTGGTTTCTATCCCTATTATTTTGTTTCAAAAATATCAGAAAATTGGCACAGTCACAGTCCCCAAAGTTAACTTACCATACAACTTTTCTGCATAATGCTTTTTTTTTTTCAGTTAACCCTATACTCTAAAAGCAACACAGATTTCTATTCCATTTCACAGCTACCCTGTACTTTAAGTAATCTTTGAATGCCTTCATCATTTATTATTTAATCTTCAACTTTAGGGTGCCTAAATTGTTATAAATACAGTAAATATCCTTGTGTATAAAGATTTTCTAGATGTAGGACTCTCTTATACAACTTGTCTTAAAGGTATAGATTTATTAAGTCAAAAGTATGCTTTATGTCTACTCATGATTGTTAAATTGGTCCACAGTAAACATTACACCCCATTACATTTCTATGTGCCACATAGCGAGTATTCATTTTCTTTGTATTCTTGTCTGCATTGGGTTAATCTTTGTTATTTTGAAAGAAAGAGATAAGTAAATTCTTTTGGTGGTCAGGTATTTGAACACCATGTTCTAGTACTTAATTTTCCTTATGACCATGTATTTCAATGGTAACTCATTTGAGAATACCATTTTATTATCTGAAAAAGTACTGATTTATGTGTATGATTGTTTTGCTTGTATGTATGTATGTGCATGCCTCTACCCTCAGAGGTCAGAAGAAGGTGTTAGATCCCCTGGAACTGGAGTCACAGGTGGTCGTTAGCCACCATACAGGTGTTGGGAACTGATCAGATCCTCTGCAAGAGTAGCAAGTTCTCTTAACCACTGAGCCATTTCTCCAGCCCCCACCTTTATTATCTTAATTTAGTTTTCTATAGATTTAACCTGAAGTGCATGTAGACAGACTCTTAGAATATTTTTCTGAGCTAGTAAATATTTAGTATTTACATGCAAGACTATAATATATGCAAAAACTGCAAAATGCAACATAATTATACAAGTCATAAAATTCAATAAAACTTATTCTTATAATTTATTTTTTATTTCTATAATTTAAATACAGTAAATATATTTGAGAGGAAATATTGAAGGAATTTCATTAGATTTGTAGCACTATGATTTTATTTTGACTAGAATAATATGTTAACACTTTTTGACTAAGAAAATCTCATCTGAGATTTAGAGATCTATTATTCATAAACTTTACATGCAGTAAATGATTTAAAAACAGGGCTGTTGCTGGGCATGGTGGCACATGTCTTTGATCACAGTACTCAGGAGGCAGAGGCAGGCAGAGGTCCGTCGGAGGCTCACTACATACCTCACTACATATCAAATTCCAGGCCATCCAGAGTGAGACCCTATTTCAAAACAAAACAAAATCCAGCACTGTCATGTTCCCTCGCATGATAGTGGTGGCCCTATGTTTCTAAATTCATGTGTCATCATTGTTCACTGGATTAGCAAAATGCTTTCTTCCTCCTTTTACTTCTCAGAGTGATGATTCCCTAAGTATTTCTGGCACATATTCGATATTCAGATTGCAATTAATAAAGCAGACAATAACTGCTCATGTAGTACTTTTGCATAGATGTCCTGCTGCCATCGATGCCATGAATATATATTTAGCTGTCAGTATTTAAGCACCTAGCTATTTTCCTGAATATCAGAGCTCCGTGGGGTTAAGGATGGGACTTGGATGGCCAAGATTATGGACTAATCGTCAATGTCATTGTTATCAACAAACAATTATAACTAGGTCAGAATGCCCTGAAATTCTTTGGACCAGTGATTAAAAGGAAATAGTATTAATTACCATGTTTCCTGCCTTTACCAGCTTAAAAAAATCCCAAAATTAAACCTCACAGCATGAACAGCAAAATATAAACTGTGTCTCAAAACTTTCCAAAGAACTAACACATTTGGACTATTATGGAAAAAAAAGTAAATACAGCTAATGTGATCCAAATGACAGTTAAAGCACAGTACTTTTAAAAGAATATTAAAAAAAAAAACAATGAGAATATTAAAATCCAATGTCCGTAAGGACATAGGGGAAAAGAGGAGTCTTTATAAGTCAGGGGAACATATGTATTGAGGGCTTTTCTATGGTAGTTCTTGGCAATCTGCATCCACACAGTATCTCCTCCTGAAGAAATACTGGAAGATATGGGCAGGAAAAATCACTAGGGTGTTTATTCCAATGCAGCCCACCATGTCATAAGGTTGTAGACAAATACCAGGAGATATGAAGGCTGTTTCATTCAATTCAGATGTGATTATTTGAAATAATTGTGTAGGAGTCCATTTTGTGGCAGATGCTGTCAGCTGTGTGTATAAAATCCTTATGCTTTTCTTCTAGGTTGAGGTGGTGTTCACAGTAGCAATGTTCTCTGCTTGGGCATAAAATCAGGACAACCCTGTCCCCAATTTCCCAACTCCCCCTGCAGCTAGGGGTGGAAATTTTAGTTAAGGTCAATGAAACGTGAGAAGTCTACTGGGCACTTCTCCTAAGTTTTTGCTTTCCCAGTGAAAGGGACTGGTACCTTCCTGCCAGGAATCAGCTACTGCAAACTGGATGAATGAGGCCCACTCCTATTTCTTAAGCACGAGTGGGTGGCGTTTTCTGCAATTTGGAACCCAACAGTGTCCTTAATGACAGTGGGTTCTGTGAGAACTGCTTGGATCTCCCTCCCTTTAGAGTGCCCAGCTGTCAGTATTGTTACCAGCCTGCAACACCCTTCATCCTCCCGCTGACCCTGGGAATAATACTCCCTGGAAGGCATTTGGCCTGGCCAGTGACCCCCACCCCCCAAGCTCTGCTCCAGGAGTAGGCCACATCAAACAAATGGCCCAGCCTTTTTTCTTCAATTTGGGGCAACATTACAGGGACCTCTAAATCACCAACCTTGGAGCCTTTGTGATGATGCTGCCTGAAGTCTCCTCCTGTCTAATCCTATTTTGCTCCCTTCCCCCACTTGAATTGATCCCAAAAGCACTCCGGATAAGCTTCCTGGACAGAAATCTCTGTCTCCCGAGTCTGTTTCCCAGGAAACCCCACCCACAATACCAGCGATACATTTATTCAAATGAAAAGATGTTCAAAGTATATTGCTATACCACAAAACAACAGGTTATAAAGCAGTATGCATGATGTCATCTTGTTTTTGTCTGATACAGATTCTCAATCTGCACAGAAAAGACATCTGGGAAACATGGCAGGAGATAATCTAAGAATGTCTTTATGACTTGTGAGAAGGGATTTCGTTGCTGGTTTTGGTTTTTGTTTTCCTGAGACAGTGTCTTTAACTGATCTGGAACTCCCTATGTGGCTGCACATGACCTTGAACTCCTGATCCTCTTGCCTCCACCTCCCAAGTGCTAGGATTACAAACCTCCATGGCTATGCCTGGCAGTTAGGGAATAATTTCCTTAAGACAAAAAGTGCAAGCAATACAGAAAAGCTTACACATTTACATACATTTAATTATGTTAACCACAGGATACTTTAAAAAGCAAAACCAAGGGGCTGGAGAGATGGCTCAGCTGTTAAGAGCACTGACTGCTCTTGCAGAGGACCTGGGTTCGATTCCCAGCACCCACATGGTGGCTAAGAACCGTCTTTAACTCCAGTTCCAGGGGAATCTGACGCCCTCTTCTGACCTCCATGGCATTACACGACACAGTTGCACCAACCTACATGCAGACAGTACACTCATACACATTAAAAAATGTTTTTAATAAATTAAAAAAAATAAAAAGCAAAACCATTGGTGGCATGTGCCTTTAATCCCAGCATTCAGGAGGCAGAGGCAGGCAGATCTCTGTGAGTTCAAGGCCAACCCTTTTCACTAGCTGAGCTACAAGGGCCCAGCTGGGACTATAGAGACGCCCTGTCTCAAAAAGACAAAAAAAAAAAAAAAAAAAAAAAAAAAAAAAAAAAAAAAAAAAAAAAACAATAATCTGGGTATGGTAGGCATGCCACGAATCCCAGCACTTGGGAGAGAGAGACAGGCCATCTCTGTTGAGTTCCAGGACAACCTGGTCTTTATAGTGAGTTCCAGGCCAGCCGGGACTAGCTATGTAGTGAGACCCCATGTAAAAAGTGAATGAATGAATGAATGAATTAATTAATTAATTAATTAATTAATGAAAATAAAACAAAGCAAAACCATAAGCCACCATCTGAAGTAACATTTTGTATTTTCAGCATAACTGACAAAAGAATGCATCTAGAGTGTGTGAAGAGTGAACAAGAAAAAATTAAGTTCAGAAGAGATGACAGAATTTTTACAATGAAAAGGCAATTCACAGATGGAAAATCACATTGCTAATAAGATATTAAAAGACTCTCAAGCACACTAGCTTTCAGGAAAATTCAAAACATTTTTCAAACATCAGATAGATTAAAATGAGAGATATTGGTAATACCCAATACCAGCAAGAGGTAATTTGGCCCAGACTGTTTAGAGAGTAATTGGGGAGGGGGGTTTGAGACAGGGTTTCCCTGTAGCTCCAGCTGACCTGAAACTCACTATATAGACCAGGCTGGCCCTGATCTCACAGAGATCTGCCTGCCTCTGCCTCCCAAGTGCTGGGATTAAAGGGTGCATCGAGAGTAATTTTTAAAAATTAAACTTCTAGAGGCTGGAGCAGTGGTTAAGAGCACTGGCTGCTCTTGTAGAGGACCCAGGTTCAATTCCCAGTACCCACATGGTAGCTAATAACCACCCCTAACTCCAGTCCCAGGGAATCTGACACCCTGTTCTGATCTCTGTGGGCAACATGGGTGCACTTACACATATGCAGACAATACACTCATACACATAAAACTGAAGATACAAACTTGAGCACATACAATTTCAGCCACCTCATATTTGACAAAGGGGCCAAAAAGACTCAATGGAGGAAAGACAGCATCTTCAGCAAATGGTGCTGCCAAAACCGGATCACCATTTGTAGAAGAATAAAATTAAACCCCTATCACTCACCCTATACAAAAATCAACTCCAAATGGATCAAAGACCTCAAGGTGAAACCCAAAAACTCTGAAGGTGATAGAAGAAAAACGTTGGCTGCAACCTACAAGACATAGGTGTAGGTAAAGCCTTTCTAAATCACACAGCAGCCACACAAGAAATAAGGTCAACAATTGGCAAGTGGGATCTCATTAAACTCAAAAGCTTCTGTACAGCTAAAGAAACAATTAAGGAAGTGAAGAGAAAACCCACAGAGTGGGAGGAAACCTTCACTGCTGATACATCTGACAGAGCACTAACTTTCAGAAGATATAAACTACTCAAAAAATAAAGAAGAAAGAAAACAAATGACTCATTCAAAAGATGGAGTAAAGAGCTGAGCAGAGACTTCACAAGTGAAGAATTATAGATGGCTGAGAAACATCTTAAGAAGTGTTCAACTAATAATTAAGGAAATGCAAATTAAAACCACTCTAAGATATCATCTCACTCCAATAAGACTGGCCAAGGTCAAGAAAACAAAAGACACCAAATGCTGGAGAGGTTGTGGGGAAAGAGGAACACTCATCCACTGCTGGTGGGAATGTAAACTCAAACAACCACTATGGAAAGCAGTGTGAAGAACCCTTAAAAGACTCAAAATGAACCTATCACCTGACCCAGCCATACCACTCCTAGATATATATCCACAAGACTCATCCTACTGCAAAAATACATGCACGTCTATGTTTATTGCAGCTCTCTTCACAATAGCAAAGAGCTGGAACCAACCCAAATGCCCCTCAACTGACGAGTGGATAACAAAAATGTGGTACATGCAAATCCTGGGAAAAACTTGAATATAATCTCTCAATCTGTTAATAGCAATGGCTTCTACAAGGGGGTTAAGGTAGAGGCAGGTAGAAAACAGAGACTTCTTACAAGTTATTCTGCCTGGGTTCTTGTCATTTTTTTCCTAATATTTTATTATGGAAAGTTAATTGAATTCTTAAACATATAGACAAACTAAATTTTATGGTGAACATCCACAAAATCATTTCAATTTTATGATTAACATTTTATTATACTTATTTTTATCACAGATCTATTTGTCTCTCTATTAATATTATTTTTAAATATTTTATTATTTTTTATTATATGGGTGTATTACCTATAACTATGTGAGTTTAGCTGTGTCATGCAGTCCCACGGAGGTCCGAAGAGGGTGTCAGATTCCCTTGAAACTGGAGTTAAGGACTGTTCTTAGCCACCATGTGGGTGCTGGGAATTGAACCTGGGTCCTCTGCAAGAGCAGTCAGTACTCTTTAACTGCTGAGCCATCTCTCTAGCCCTCATTAATATTATTTTAAAATATATTTTAGATTTTAAAAATATTAGGTCTATGTATGGAGGGATATAAGTGCTTGTGTGTGCAGGTGCCCACGGAGGCCAGAAGAGCTAGATTCTGGTTTCCTGGAGCAGGAGTTACAGGCAGCACATACAGCTGCCTTATGTAGGGTTCTGGGAACTGGGTTCTCTACATGAGCACTCTTAACTGCTAAGCAATCTTTCCAGCCCCGTTAACACATTTTAAAGTAAATTTCAGACATCAGTACTCATCTCCTTAAATATTTCAGCAGGAGAGACAATTGAAAATTTCTTTACAGTTTTTTCTTTGATATAAAATTTATCTACAACATGAAACACAAATTTTACTCATACATTCACTGAGTTTTGGCAGTGATTCAAACCCCTGCCAAGATACAGAGCAAATGAATAGCCTGTGAAAATGTCCTCATACTCTTTCTCACGTATACAGTCCTATCTACCAGAGGCAGTTGCTGTCCTAACTTTTGCCATTGTGTATTAGTTTTGATCATTCTAGAATTTCATACAAATGCAATCATACAGTACGAACTAATTTGTGTAAGCCTCTTACTCAGTGTTATGGTTTCGAGATTCCTCATGGTGTTGCATTTATCAGCTCATTCTCCCTGTGTAGTATCCCATTGCACTGTCACCTCCACAATATTCCCCTTTGGCATATTGAGTATTTTGAGTTAAAGGTACTTGGAAAACAACACATTTCAGAAAGATACTCTAAAGCCAGGTGTGGTGGCGCATGCCTTTAATCCTAGCACTGGGGAGGCAGAGGCAGGCGGATCTTTGTGAGTTCAAGGCCAGCCTGGTCTACAGAGCGAGTTCCAGGACAGCTGGAGCTACAGGGAGACCCTGTCTCAAAAAAGACCAAAAAAAAAAAAGAAAGACACTCTAATCCTTTTAAATAATTTCAGTTGTTCATTTTAAGGAAGTCTAATCCATGTTTTCTATTGTGGTTATGGCTTTTCTCTGACCTTCCAAGCAAACTTTGTCTATCTCAAATCATGAAGATACTCTCCTAAGGTTCCCTCTAAAAGATTTTCCACTTTTGTGTAGGCTGTGAGATAGAGTTTAAGATTCATATTTTCCCATAAGGCATATAGGTATTATGGCATAATTTAATCTATAAAGCGTGTGTGTGTGTGTGTGTGTATGTGTGTGTGTGTGTGTGTGTGTGTGTTACTAGGGACTGGACCTGAGACCTCACTCATGGTAGGCACATACTCTTCCACTAAGTTACACATCCAAGCCCTCTTGCAGAAACTTTCCTCATTAGATTGCACTAGTGTTTTGTAAAATTCAACTGGCTAGAGGAATGTGGGTTTATTTCTAGCTTTTTATTTGGTTTGTCAATGTATGTGCCATATTCTTGGTTATTGTAGTTTTTTTGTTGTTGTTTTTTGTTGGGTTTTTTTTTTTTTTGGTCTTTTTGAGACAGGGTCTCCCTGTAGTTCTGACTGTCCTGGAACTCACTCTGTAGACCAGGCTGGCCTTGAACTCACAAAGATCTGCCTGCCTCTGCCTCCCGAGTGCTAGGATTAAAGGCGTGTGCCACCACGCCTGGCATTATTTTAGTTTTAAAATAATACTTGAGGGGTTGGAGTGATGGTTCAGCAGATAAAAGCACTGGGTGCTCTTGCAGATGACCTAGGTTCAGTTGCCAGAACCCACATGGAGAATATCAACTACCCTAACTCCAGTTTCAGGAAATCCCACGCCCTCTTCTGACCTTCAAGGGTCAGAAGGTACACAACACATGTGCACTTACATAAATGCAGCCAATACACTCATACACAGAAAAAATAATAGCCAGGTGTGGTGGTGCACTCCTTTAATCCCAGCCCTCGGGAGGTAGGGGAGGTAGAGGCAGGCAGATCAGATCTCTGTAAGTTCAAGGCCAGCCTGGTCTACATAGTGAGTTCCAGGACAGCTGGGGCTACAGGGAGACCCTATCTCAAAAAAGACCAAAAATAAATAATAATAATAATAATGATAAATAAAATTTAAAAATATTTGAAATTAGATAAGGTTCTAAAAGTTTGTCCTTCTCTTTCAAGAGCTTTGTATGTTATAGGTCCTTTACATTTCCGTATAAACTTTAGAACTAGATTTTCAGTATCTATAAAAGTAAATATTGGTATTTGGATATAGATTACATTGAAGCTAGAGATCAGTTTGGGGAGAACTGATATATTAACATTGTTAATGGGGGTGAAAAGATGGCTCAGTGGTTAAGAGTACTGGCTGCTCTTGCAGAGGACCTGGGTTTGATTCCCAACACCCACATGGAGGCTAACAACTGTCCATAACTCCAGTTCCAGGGGAACCCAACACTCTCTGAGGGCATTGCACAACACAGGTGCACTTATATACATGCAGGCAATATCTTCATACACATAAAATAAAAATAAATATTAAAAAACATTGTTGAGTCTTTCGATCTATGGATATGATCTATCTCTTCATCGACTTAATTTTCCTTTGATTTCTCTCAAAAAATGTATTTGAGAAGTTTGCATGTTAAGTTTATTTAAATATTATATAAATAT
>VZQC01005255.1:0-13740 GCA_009823505.1 Rhizomys pruinosus
CCTCTGCCCCCACTTCCTTGCCCAGAGCCACTTCCTTGCCCAGAGCAAAGTAACCTTTAGTATATAAACACACTGATGGCATGAATAAAACTGAGTCTTTTCTCCCAGACCTTCTCTTTGAGTCCATTTCCTTTCTTGTTGAGTCACTTCTCGTGGTTCCCTACCCCCTCCTTGCCAGAAGCTCAGCCTAGGAACGGTATAGCCTGTGAAGCTGCCAGCCTGGTTCTAGGAGGGAAGAACATTGCTTGGATTGCTGCCATGCATGATTAAAGGACCAACCAGATGATATAGAGATAGCTATAATATAATATATATATATAATCGATATTAGACAACACAGCTCATTATTCTCTTTACTCAACTTACCTCTTAAGTATTGCTTCCATCTTTCTCGTGCAGGTTATGGTTACTGTGAAAAAGAGTGAGAAATTAATATTAAGAAGAAATGCAAGATCAAGACAGTGAAGTAATAAATATTCATCTTCTCTAATTTCAAGGTCTGGATAAACATCCCAAATGCCAGAGATAGCAACAACATTCTAATCTATCAAAAGCTGCTGGTTTAAATTAACTGGTCAGAAAGATAGTCTTTGGAGGGTTTGGGAAGAATCTGAATAAGTTAAATCTAGATCTAGTTCTACACTTCTGAAAATAAATCCTGCGAGTAGGAAAACAAACAAGGCACTACAAACTATATACTGAGAGCTTGACATGATGCCCATTAAGATTGTAGGATGAGTTATTGAGTCTTTAAGCACCAAAGAGAAATATCATGAGGAGGAAACAGAATAGTTTACTAAAAACAAAGATCTTTCCAAATAAACTTCATATTTTAGGTGAGAGAATATTAAATATCTTAATTTTAGAAAGTGAGCTGACATGCTCTTTATTCTCTGTAGAAGATTTACAAGGGATGATCTTGCAGATGAAGAAGTATCATCGAGTGCAATTATGTGAGTTTGCAATTAGAATACTTGATTAATGACATTTCCCAAAGTGTTGATTAATAAATTAATGCCAAGGTATAGAGAACTCTCCAGGAGTATGCTACTGTCTTATTCTCTGTTTCTTTAATAAATGATTTACTTAAGGATGTTGCTGGGGGGGGGGGGTGGGTGGGGTGACATGATCCTAAATTTGCTAAACTCTCCAGTGGCAGCAAGAAGCAGCGGCATTCTTGGCACTTTAAAAAAAAAAATCAAGATCCGAACAGATCATCAGAAAAAAAATTCTACAGTTCGACACAGAACAAAGCAAGGTAAAACAAGAACCAAAGGCAAGGAAACCAACAACAATTACACAAAAAAACAAGATTGCAGTTCTCAATGCCATTTTTAGCTTATTTATATTTTCCAAGATATCCCCCTGCCCCGAAAATGTCGTTGAATCCAGGCCTTGTGCATGTCAGGAAAGTATTCTATTAATGGAATTATATCCTCATCTCCTAGAGAAATCTTTATTTCATTGGTCTGGGCTACTATCTGAGCATCCATATTTTTTAACTATTTATGTATTTATTATTTTATTTATTTATTTATTATTCATTTATTTATTATGAGACACTGGGAATTAAAGGCGTGAGACACCAAGCCAGGCCCTTATTTATTATTTTTATTTTATTTGTATGAGCGTATTGGCTGCATGTTTGTAACGTGCACCCATGTCATACAAAGCTTTAGAGGTCAGAAGAGGGAGCCAAATCCCCTGGAACTGGAACTCTCCTGGAACTGGAGCTGCAGATGGCTGTTAGCAACATGTGGGTGCTGGGAAAAAAACCCTGGTCCTCTGCAAAGGAGCAGCAGTGCTCTTTACATTGAGCCATCTCTACCCACAACCCCTGCCCCTCAGCACCCGTATTCCAAAGAATCACCTGGGAGGTGGGTGTGGTGGTGCCTTTATCTAGCACTGGGAGGCAGGGCAGGTGGATCTCTGTGAGTTCACAGCCCACCTGTTTCTATATAGTGAGTTTCCACGACCAGCTGGGGACCAAAAGGGAGGCCCATACTCTCAAAAAGACAAAAAAAAAAAATCATCTGGCCCCTCCTGGCTTATTTCTGTATTTATTATTATTATATTATTATCTTATTATTATTATTTTGGTCTTTTCAAGATAGGGTCTCCCCTGTAGCCTCAGCTGTCCTGGAAACTCACTCTGTAGACCAGGCTGGCCTTGAAACTCAACAAAATCCGCCTGCCTCTCCCTCCTCATACTGCTAGGATTTTAGGCGTGTGCCACCACACCCGGCCCTGGCTTAATTCTGAAATATTTCCTGAAAATATATGTGTTCAGGGCTGATTGCCACCTGAACGGGCTTTGAAGAAGTGCTTGGTAAGCTATGAGAGCTCTTCATCACTGGATTAATCCATGTGGGGACTCATAATGGATAGGGTTACTTGGAGGTGGTGGCTACTGTGGAAGTGGAGTTTGGCTGGAAGCAGGTTGCTAGAGAGACGTCCGTGAGGAGTACCTAGCAGCTGGGGCCTTCCTCTGTTTCTCGCTCCTTTTCACTTACTCTAGGGTGAGAGGTCCTCCTCTGGCACATGCTCCAACAACAGTGATGTCCTGCATCATCACCAGCCCATTGCAATGGAGCCAATGGATCATGAACTGAAAATGGACTTGGAAAATATGAGCTAAAATTAGTTCTTCTTCCTTTTAGCTTATTTCTCCAAGAATCCTGACACAGTGAGAAACAGTAACTAACATAAAGAATGAAGAATGAAATTCCAAGATCATCCATAATCGCTTTCAATATACCAATTCTGAAATAGAGGAGGTTGGAAAGTTGAATAAACAAATCATTGGGAATATAAAATATTCCCCCATTATGTATTAAATGAATATGATAAAAAATACACTGTATGAAATACTCAAAAAAAAAAAAAAACTTTTTTTTTTATTTTATCTAATTTTTATGGTATGAATGTACTGTCTGCATGTAGGTTTGTGCACCCCGTGTCATGAACATGCCGCGGAGGTCAGAAGAGGGTCTCCGGATTCCCCTGGAACTAGAGTTCTCCTGGAATTGCGAGTTACAGAGGGTTCTTAGCCTCCATGTGGGTGCTGGGGATCGAATCCGGGTCCTCCACAAGAACAGTCGGTCGGTTCTCTTAACCACTAGCTATCTCTCCAGCCCCAGATGGGCAGGCGGATCTTGTGAGTTAAGGGCCAGCCTGGTCTTACCGAGTGGTTCCAGGACGCTGGGGCCTCCAGGGAGACCTGTCTCAAACGACAAAAAAAAAAAAAAAAAAAAATTCAACATATCTCATTCAGGGCTGGAGAAATGGCTCAGTGGTTAAGAGCACTGGCTGCTCTTGCAGGAGACCCAGTTTTGATTGCCAGCACCCACATGACTGCTAACAACTGTCCTTAACTCCAGTTCCAGGGGACTCTGACACCTTCTTCAGACCTCCGTGGATATTGCAGGACATGGGTGCACTCACATACATTCAGGCGATACATACATACCCACAAAATAAAAATAATAAATAAACTATTTAAACAAAATAAAAAAAAACATATTCTCAATTCATATACAAATTAAAGAATTTAGCGAAATGGTAAAAGTTAATTCCTATGCGTCTGGTATAGGTCCAAATTAAAAAAATTTTAGTGCATTGTATTATTTAATCCTTAAGTTAACTTTGAGAAACAGAGATTTTTATTTCCTATTTGTGATAGAAAAAACTGAACCCTTCTGTGGTTGAGTAACTGGCCTAACTCATCTAGTTGGTATCTAGGGTGTCTGAGGTTCACAGAATTATTTTTTTTTTTTTTTTTCCTCTTTTTTTTTTTTTTTTTTTTTTTTTTTTTTTTTTTTTTTTTTTTTTTTTTTTTTTTTTTTTTTTTTTTTTTTTTTTTTTTTTCACATAAATAATGACAAGGACGGCTGGGGAGAACACACCACACTAGGATTCTTCTGCAGACGTTTAATGAAAAATCTATGTTGAGATAATGTAGATGGGAGGCTACTTGGCGGTTAAGAGCATGTTCTTCTCTTCCCAACCACCTGTAACTCCAGTTCCAAACGATCTGACGCCCTCTTCTGTCCTCTATGGGCACTGCACCGTGTTGCACCCCATGCACATTAACATAATTTAAAAATAATGTAGACAAGGAACTAAATACAAAATGTAAATATTTCCTAGATTAGTATAATTTTTGTAGACCTCTAAAAAGAAAGATGATAATAGGTAGGTGGAATTATTTTTTGAGAAAAGTAAGTTTTTCTAATAACAGAGAAGTATGAAGTACTTCATGACAGGTATACTTGTCTCCCTTATATCTCATACAGTCCTACAAAGTAAATATGATTAATATTATTCTCATTTAGAAACATGACCCATGATTTCAAAATAAGTGGAATTATGAGGACCTGAATGCAGGTCTATGTGTGTTAAAGGAGTTCATGATGTCACCCTCTGTTACAGCATGCCGGGTCCATGTTGAGTTTAAGGTGACTACACAATCCAGACAGAAACACAGCAGAGTGGAAGTGGAATAGGGCTAGAATACAGACAAGATGATTAACTCTATGTCCAAGTACTCCATATTTTTTAAACGCTATGTGTATGAGTGTTCTGCCCCAAGGAGGGAGCCAGTATCCCTGAAGCCTCAGGAGACACAGATGGGTGTGAGCCTCCCAACTCGGGTGCTGAGAACCAAGCTCTTGGCCTCTAGAAGAGCAGGAAGCAAGCCATCTCTCCAGTCCCAGCACTAATATTTTTGTGTGTTATATAGTGTGCCTAGCTTCTAAAAATTTTTATTAAGGTTGTAGACATATTGGAAACATAAAAGTCTCTTTTAAACACTTCCTGTCTCCTTTGTAATAAGCATCTCTAGCTCTTGGTAATGACAACAATGACTTAATTTTATTTTCTATTATGATTTGAGAATCTCATACAATGTATTTTGATCATATTTGTACTCTCTCCCTCAACTCCTCCCAGATCCATCACCGCTCCCCAACTTTATGTCCTCATTCTCTTTAATCCACCAAAGCCAATTTGCTTTTCATATATATATATATGTATATATATATATATATGTGTATGTATATCACATACACATACACCACACACACCACACACACACACACACGCATGCACATGCGCGCGCACACACACACACACACACACACATTTGGGTGTAGGACCATCCACTGGACTGTGATCAAGCTACCAGTGGTCACACACCCTTAAAGAAAATTAATTTGTGCATTCCCAGCAGCCATCAACTGCTGAGATTTGTTCTGGCTTGAGATTGTGCAGGTCTTTTTTTTTTTTTTTAATTGGGGATCAAACACATGGACTGTGCATTCTAATCAAACACTCTATCACTCAGTTACAGCCCCGGCTCTAGTGATGACTTATTCATTCACCTTAGATCAAATACTATCTTCTGGAAGAAATGTATGAGAGAAAATTAAAGTCACTTTAACAAGTATAGTCCAAATAACTTTGTTTTTCAGTAATATGATTTTATTTTTATTTTGACAGCTTCATTAAGGAGTAATTAACATCCACTAAGCAATACACAAAGTATATGTGTTGACGAGCTTTGACATCTGCATACACGTGTAAAATTACTACCACAATTAAAATATAAAGCACTTCCATAAGTTCCAGCTTTCCTGGATCCTTTTAATAACCATATGTGATATGTTCTTTGTCAAGTATGCTTTGCAAGTATTTTCTCTTGTTTTGGAGCTGCATTAAACTAATGAAAGACACAGCCCTATAAATAAACATAAAAAAAAAAAAAAAAAAAAAGCCGGGCGTGGTAGCACGCTAGCACTTGGGAGGCAGAGGCAGGTGGATCTTTGTGAGTTCAAGGCCAGCCTGGTCTACAGAGTAAGTTCCAGGACAGCTGGAGCTACAGGGTCTTCCTGGACAAAAACAAAAAAATTTCCTGGACAAAAAACCAAAATTTCCTCTAAACTAGTTCTAGATTGTGACAGTTTTTGGAAACTGACCCCAAATTTTGATTGCTTTCTTCAAGACATACAAAGCAAATTTGCAACTGGACTTTTTTTGGGTCACACTGGAAAAGTTCTCTTTTTTTTTTTTTTTTCCCAAATGACATAACATAACACAAATCCCCACATTTTATCTATTATTAGAGTATTGTATTGTCCAAGTTAACCTATTACTATTAATAGTAATTACGTACTAATATCATTGTATTAAACACACAATGCTGAAAGAATTTCTGCACTATTTCTGGGTTTCTTTTTAAGGCAAAGAAAGGTTTATTTCTAGGTCACAGTTCAAAAGGGTGTGCGGTCCGTCAGGGGGTGGGAAAAACAAGGGGGCAGGAGCCGGAGGCGCGCTAGTAGTAGTGGCGCAGATCAAAACAGTAGAGAGAACGCAAGTGTCGTGTAGTTAGTCTCATTGAGTAGCTTGATTTAGGAAGTTATTATGTTCGGCATTCATGTATGTGATTTAAAAATGCTGATCCTGTTCGCTAACTATTCTGTTAACTGTTTTTCCTCAAAAAATCAAACTTTGTATTTGGGATAAGGAGAGAGCTATTTTTCCTTTTAAAGGCAAAAACACAGGATGAGGCCTCATTAGCAACAATTCTATATGTTAAAGCAAACTAGCATTTTCTGAGTTCCTAGAACTTTGCTTTGCTTCTTTATACCGATATGACAGTCCTGACAGGTATAAAATTATTATTTTCTTTGTCCAAAAATCCTGGAAAATTGCTTTGATCAATTCATATCAGAAATTTAGGATGTTTATCTTACTGTTAATAATAAAAGTCAAATGTAAGGATACAATGGTAAGCATTCTAACAGAGCACCTCAGTGACATAAATAATTGCTGTAATTTTCACTAAGCTGCAAATGTATTTCTCATAATCTAAAGATAATTCCTCCACAGATAGCAATTAAGTTTGATTTAGAGTACCACTAAAAATTAACCAAGAGCTTCTAGCAGTTGTTTAGTAGAGAATAGATCACAGGAAAAACTAGCTGTTAGGTTGTTTCCCATCCATTGAAAATAAACCTCAAGGTTCATCTTATTCGCATTTCCTTCTTTTGGTATCTAAGTTGAATTCAGTAATGATGAACAATCCGAACAGGAAGCCATTCTGTCCCTCTGAGTGTGACGCTGTCGACCCCAAATATGCATCAGAACTGCCCTTCTCCTTCTCTCTGTAAACCAGTTTTGATGTTAACAGACTTCATGTATCAGGGAAATCTAACTAACTCAGGCTTATAATTAATAGGACTTCTATTTTGTTTAACTCAGTTAAAGCGAATGTAGGAATTAGCCCAACCAAAACCATTTACTTTTGTAGGAGGCTATTTTAAAAAGACATGTGAGGGGCTGGAGAGATGGCACCCAGCGGTTTAAGTGCCACCGACTGCTCTTGCAGAGGACCCGGGTTCGATCCCCAGCACCCACATAGCGGCCATGAACCTCTAAATAACTCCAATTCCAGGAGGAATACATCAGGAATCCTCATTGCTCTCTTCGTGACCTTCCGCGAACATTGCATGACCATGGGTGCACAAAAACCTACATGCAGACAGTACATCATACACATACAAAAACCTAAATAAAAATTTAAAAAATAATAAAATAAACATAAATAAAATACAAATAAATGTTTGAATTTATTGCCCTTCCAAGCATTTTCACATCTTAATTCAGCGTTCTATTTAGAAAAAAAAAACTCGAGGTGCGGAGAGATGTTAGCGGTAAGCGGCGCTGCTTTGCAGAGGACCTGGGTTCATCCCCAAGCCCCACATGCGACCGCGCAAAACGTATGAAACTCAATTCGGAAACTTCATTCAAGAGGAATCCGACACCTCTCTGACCTCCCACGGCATTCGCACGGGACATCGGTGCACAAACTTGCATGCAGACAGTAATTGATACACATAAGAATAAATAAATGCCGGGTTTGGGGTTGTGGCACGCCTTTAATCCTAGTACTATGGGAGGCAGTAGGAATCAGCGAATCTCAGGGTTCAGGGCTTCAGCTGTCTACAGATGAGTGGAGTTCCAGGACAGCCAGAGCTAACGGAGGACCCTGTCTCAAAAAACTACAACAAAACAACACAAGGACATAAACAAAACCAGACCAAAAAAAAAAAAAAAAAAAAAAGAAAGAAATAAAAAACAAACTCAACAGACAATGGTTTCCAAATTAAGTTCCCCAGTCCTCTCATTCTTTGAGATGGTGAAGAGTTCAACTTTAAAGTCTGTGTCCAAATGTAATCAAAGCGATCTACAGGAAACCCACAGCCAATATCATCCTAAAGGTGGACACGAACAGAAATATCCCTTTAAATGTAGGAACTTGGCAGGCTGCCCCCTGTCACCACTCTCTTTCAATATAGTGCTTGATGACAACACTTGCTAGGGCAATAACGGACAGAGAAAAGGAAAATTAAAGGAGTACTAATTGGAAAAGAGGAAGTCAAGCTATCCCTATTTGCTGCATGACTAGCTTGTTTACTTAAGGGTGCTAAAAAAATCCACCAGAAAACTCCTAGAACATGACTAACAGTTTCAGCAAAGTGGCAAGGACACAAAAATTACTTAAAAAAAAAAAAATGGGGGCTGGAGAGATGGCAGCAGCAGTTAAAGCGCGCCGTTGATACTCTTTCAGAGACCCGTGGGTTCGATCTCCCACACCCCACATGGCAGCTGAGAACCATCTGAACACTCCCATTCCGGGAACTCCAGTCCAGGGGATCCGACACCCTCTTCGACCTCCGTGCATTGCCTGACCGGTGCACAGACCCTAGCATGAGACAGTACATTCATACACATACAGAAACTAAATAAAAATTTTAAAAAAACTGAAATGGGCTGGAGGGATAGTGCACCATTTAAAAAATGCAGGATAAAAACAAACCACAAAAACAAAAAAAAAAAAAAATCAATGGCCTTCTTTACACCAAGAACAAGGCACTAGAGAAAGAATTCAAAGCGATACCTTCCCACTCACACTAGCCTCAAAAAAAACAATAAATACCTAGGAACAACAACCCTAACCAAAGATACCAGGATCTCTACAACAAAAAATTTTATAAACCCTTAAAGAAAGAAATCTGCAGAAGACCTCAGAAGATGGAAAAAACCTCCCATCGCCACATGGATTGGGAAAATTAACTTGTTGTAACAATGTCCATTTACCAAATCTGTATAGATTTATGCAATGCCAATCAAAAATCCCCAAGAGTTTCTTCACAGGACTTGGAAACAAAAGTCCTTAAATCATTTGGAAAACAAAGACCCGAATAGCCAAAAACAACCTGGTAGCGAAAAGAGCTCACAGGGGGGATCTCTCTCATACCAGACTTCAAACTATACTACAGAGTAATAGTCATAAAAACAGCCTGGTACTGACACAAAAAACAGGACCGTTGACCAATGGAACAAAACCGAAGATCCAAATCTGGGCACATACAATTTCCAGCCATCTTTATTTGCCATACAAGGTTCGCCAAGAAGCCCACAAGGAGGAAACGACAGCTTCATTCAGCAAGTGGTGTTGGCCAAAACTGGATTCACTCACTGTAGAAGAATGAAATAAATCCTTACCTCCCCGTACAAGTTCACTCCAGAGGACCTCAAAAAACCTCAGCGTGAACCCCAAATCTGAAATTCTAGAAGCAAAAAGTTGGCAGCAGACTACAAGACATAGGCGTAGGGAAAAGGACTTCCTAAATCAGCAGCAGCTGTTATAAGAATAAAGATGGACAATTGACAAATGGACCTCATTAAACTTAAAAAAAAATTCTGTAAAAAAGGACACAACCGGAAGTGAAGAGAAATCACGAGTGGGAGGAAAACTTCTTCACCGCAGATCAAACTTTGACAAAGCATTGTTTTTCCAGAATATCATAAATCTACTCCAAAAACAAGAAAAAAGAAAAACCAAATGACCACTTCAATAGATGGAGACAAAGAACTGAACAGAATTCACCAAGTTGAGCTATTAGAGGATGGCCTCAAAAACACCTTTAAGGAAGTGTTAACACTCACTAATCATTTAACGGAATGCAAATAAAACCACTTTAAGATCATCCTTACTCCCCAGTAAACGGACTGGATAGGATCAAGAACAACAAATGATACCAAGTGCTGGGAGAGGGTGTGGGAAAGGGGAACCACTCATCACTTGCTGGTGGAATGTAAACTCATACAGGCCATATGGTAAAGCAGTGTGGAGATACCCTGGAATACGTGGAATGAATTCTGCCACTGACCCAGCCATACCCCACTTCTAGTGCATGTACCCAAGACTCACCCCACTCGCAGCGATTTACATGCACAACCATGGTTTTCATTTACAGCCTCTTCACAATAGCAAGGAGCTGGAACCAAACCCAAATGCCCCTCAACTGATGAGTGGATAGAGAAATGTGGTACAGTTAACAATGGAGTTCTTGCGAAGTAAAAAAGATGAACATTCATGAGCTTTGCTGGAAAATGGCTGGAGGGCTAGAGGACATCCTGCTGAGTGATGTAACCCAGTTCAAAAGAAACAAATGATGAATGGTTATCCTCATCTTGCGATGCTAGTTCAATTACTTAGTTGTAAGTTATTTCTTGTGTAGGCCCCCTGAGCTTTTGTCACAAGCAGTTGGGAGCTTGATGCCTACTGTGGCAACACAACACCACCACCACCCACCAACGAGAAGGACGACTGAATCGAAGAACTGACTGAAACAGTGTATTCTGACTCAAAAACCAGTCACTTCCTCAGGAGAATATCGTGAAGAAGGACTGAGAGGAAAGAGATGGAAAAGCATATTTGGCAAAATTCATGAGCTCTGGTGGGCGTGGCAAATGGGGGATGGGAACCCGGGTCTAGATTTGTTAAAATAAAACAAAACAAAAATTTATGTGAAAAAAAATAAAGTCTGTGTCCAAATGTGTTCTTGCTTCTGGGATATACTTATATTTTGAGAAACTGAAAAAATATATTTGTGTATTAAATGCTCTGAAACATTGTACAAGTAAGGACATTGTTTCCAATCTTTTTGTTTTTAAACATTGTGTGTGTGTGTATGTGTGTGTTGTTATGTGTGGTATCCACAAATGCTATGGCACGCAGTAGAAGACAGACCACCACTTCCCGAGTCAGCCCTCTCCTTCATGTTTGTCCTGGCAATGGAACTAAGGTCACTGGACCCTGAAGCCAGCCTTTACCCAACTGAGGCTTTGGCTGCTCCAACTTTTCATTTAAAAAAAGTTATTATTTGCTTATTTACTTATTTTTATGTGTTACTGAGTATGAATGTTGCATGTAGGTGTGTGCACCGGGTGTCCGTTGCAAGGCTGCAGAGGTCGAGGAGCGGCTGTCGGATTCCCCTTGGACACTGGAGTTTAAAGACGGTTTTCAGCCTACCATGTGGGATGCTGGGAATGAAACCGGGTCCTCTGCAAGAGCAGTCAGGTGCTTATAACCGCTGAGCCATCATTCTCACAGGCCCTCAACTTTTTCATTTTTAACCACTGCTTTGCCACTACCTTAATTGCAATTCATATTCCAAGACACTATTTTTTTTTCCCAGACTGGAGATTGAACCTACGAGGAGTGTGTCTTTCTTTGTTAATCATTTTATGGAGTCTTGTTCACTACAGTTCAGTTTGGGAAATGCTGTGGCAGTCTCCTGGTAACAGCAGGCAGGAGGAATGGGGACAGCCTCTCCAAGCTTCCACTCTCCATCATCTCCTGCAATCTTAGAACTGCATTAGGAAAACTTAAATGTTTGAAGTTCATTTACTTTTATTTCACCTTCCTGGTCTCTAGTTAGGATACTGGTGGATACTCAAACACCTAACAGGACAGACAAGTAAATGAAATTATTTAGAAGTTGGATAATAAATAAATTTAGCTCTGGTATTTTTCCTTAAACTCGTGAGTACTAAATAGCAACATATATTTTATATTCCTATTTCATACTATCTTGACACATTATAAAATACTGACAACTTCTACGTCTTCAAAGTCTCAGAGTTTGACGCGGGGCGTGGTGGTGCACGCCTTACATCCTAGCACTGTGGGTAGGAGAGGAGGTGGATCTTTGTTGACTGTTCAAAAGCCAGCCTGGTCTACAGTCGAGTCCAGGCCTTCTGGGGCCTACAGAGAGACCTGTCTCGAAAAACCAAAAAAAAAAAAAAAAAAAAGTCTCAGAGTTGAAAATATTATGTGCAGAGTATCTTCAGGGTTTCAGAAATGATCCCCAGTGGGAGTGAGACTGCCTCTACAGGTGACGGTGCTGCGCTCTCCCACCCTCCCTCCCACAGTGCCTTCCAGTCCTCATGGATGCCCTGAGAAGAATGGATGCGAAAAGAAACACAGCAGCTATCAATCAGTGGAGAATGCTGAGTCTCTCCTCCCCTACCTACTTCAAAAACAGCAGCTATAACAGTAACAAACAGCAGAGGAAAGGAGAATTCCTCCATGAAGGAGGCACCAAGAGAGATTTTTGGTCTGACCCAGATCATTAAGGGAGAAGCAAAACACTGTGGTTGAAAGCGGTGACTGGAAAAACAAAATAACAAAGAAACCTTTCCTGTTGGTACCCAACAACCTCTGCTTCTTTATTCTTTGGTTGACCACTTCAGTGTCCATTTAAGGGGTGGGGCAAAAGAGACCTGGCAGGGTGGAGAGGGGATGGCCCTCTTGTCCTCTGCACTCTCCAGCGAATGTACCAAAGACCTGTGCTCTCCAGTGGGAGACTTGGACTCTGGGGTAGTCTGGGCTTGAAGGCACTGGAAACATCCATCCCATCTAGGAGTGCTGTTGCCCCCTGGAGGCCTGTGGATGCTCCAGAGGCGTCACAGAAATGTGTAGTGTGGTAATCTCTGACAAATACCTCAAACAAACCAAAACAAACCTCACAAAAATGGCCCTTACAAGAGTGAGTATTTGGATGTCTGCCAAAGAGAACATTAACAGAAGGATACAATTATAACAATTAAGCAAACATTATTTGTCTCTTACCTACTTTTCTCTTGCTATTCACCCTCAACCCAGCAAAATCTAGAAGTAGAAGCTATGTGCATAGCCAGTGGACTAGATCACTATCTTAGTTGGTTTTCTGCTGCTATAACATGATACAACAGACTGGGAAAGTTACAAGCAATAGAAGTACATGGCTTGTGGTTCTGGAAACTAGAAATTCCAAAAGTGGGGCACCAGTATGTGGTGAGAGGCTTCTATCATAGCATGGTGAGAAGGCAAGTGAGAACCTGTGAGACAGAGAGGAAATCTGGGTGAACTGGTCCCTTTTATCATGATCTCACTGGTAAGATAATGTCATTCATCTGTCATTGAGGGCATGGGCCTTGTGGCCTAATGAACTCTTTTTTTTTTTTTGTATTTTTGAGACAGGGTCTCCCTTTAGTCCCAGCTGGCCTGGAGCTCATTCTATAGACCAGGCTGGCCTTGAACTCACAGAGATCTGCCTGTCTCTGCCTCCTGAGTGCTGGGATTAAAGGCATGCGCCACCATGTCCAGCTAATCAACCTTTAAAAGACTGACACTCTCTCTCAGAGCTGGAGTGGAGAGATGGCTCAGCGGTTATAAGAGCACCAACTTCTCTTGCAGAGGACCCAGGTTCGATTCCCAGCATCCACATGGTGGCAAAGAACCATCTTTAATCCTGGTGTAGTGGTGCATGCCTTTAATCCCAGGCTGATCTCTGTGAGTTCCAGGCCAGCTAGGGCTACAGGGGGACCCTGTCTCAAAAAAAAAAAAAA
>VZQC01005255.1:26659-53205 GCA_009823505.1 Rhizomys pruinosus
CAGGGTCTCCCTGTAGACCAGGCTGGCCTTGAACTCACAGAAATAAGCCAGCCACTGCCTCCCGAGTGCTAGGATTAAAGGCATGCACCCCTACGTCCAGCCAGATGTTTTAGTGGGGGGGAGGGGACCTCGAGTTAACTGGTATAGCTGCTGGATGTGGGTGCTGGGACCTGAACTCTAATCCTCATGATTAAACAGCAAGTACTCTTGACCACTGGGCCATCTCTCCAGCCCCCATTGTTTTTTGACCATGCATTTCTGTCCTTTTGCAGCATTTATCTCAGTTCATAATTATGCAGGTGCTTACTCATACATGCAGGGTTTTTTAAATTATCATGTCCCTTACTAGATTGTAAATTTCAAAACAGCAGGAACCACATCTGCTTTTGCTAGACACATGCCTAGCAGTTTATAGAGTGCCTTGCATGTAGATTTTTCATTATATAATGACCATTTCCAGCCTCGTTTGAGGCTACATTTCCATTAATTTTCAGTTGGGTTAAGTTTCTTTCTCTGTTAGGTTCCTGTGCTCCAGCTACACTAAGCTAGCTGCATTGTAGTTCTTTACCCTGAGATGCTCTGTGGTCCCTTTCCATCACTGTTACCAAAAGGAAAGCTTCAAGCCCCAAACTAACTTTGCCCATGGAACCCCTGTCCATCCTTTGAGATCCAAGTTAGCAGACAGTTTCTTTGATGTGATTGTTTCTACATTCTCTTCAGTAGTTTTTGTTTTGTTGAGACAGGGTCTCCTGTGGCTCTTGGTAGTTTCAAACTTGTTTAGCTAAATGTGACCTTGATTCTGCCTTTATGTCCCAAGCCCTGGAATTACACGTATATGTCATCACAGCAGGGTTCTCTGTAGGGTTAAAAAAAATTGCACTAAGATTTATTTATGTCTGTCCTATTAGATGAAAAAGAAGTTGTGTTGTGTCATCTCTGCCCTTAGTATTTAAAACAATAGTAAATTGAAGTCATTTCCAAATTAGTATTTGAATCTCCTTATATTTCAGTAATATTGCTGGCATTCATTTCGACTTTTTAAAAAAAAATTAAATTGAGGCCGGGTGTGGTGGCACTTGGGAGGCAGAGGCAGAGGCAGAGGCAGAGGCAGAGGCAGGCGGATCTCTGTTGGTTCAAGGCCAGCCTGCTACATAGCGAGCTCCAGGCCATCTGGGACTAAAGGGAGACCCTGTCTCAAAAAGACCAATCAATCAATCAATCAATCAATAAAAGTTAAAATGTTTTGGTGCTTTGTCCTTATAGAAGTACCTGTATTAATGTGCTTTGTAGATTTTTTCCATTTTAGAATAGTAGTGACAATTTTTGTGATTTTTAGTATTTTTCTTAATTTATAATGGAAAGGAGCTTCCAATTAGTTTTGTCAGCTTGTTTTACAAATATGTGTCTTAAGTTATCCTGTATTGCCCCAATGTGAATGTAAGCTTTTCTTCAGCATTTTTATGGAATTTGACAATTAAGCCATGTGCTTTGCTTCCATGTAGTTTAAAAGTGACAAATCAGTGTTAAATAAATGCTGATTCCTAATCATTGAAGTTATCTTTAAATTACCTTGTTCCAGGGGCTAGAGAGATGGTTCAGTGGTTAAGAGTACTCTTGCCGGGAGTGCTGGCGCATGCCTTTAATCCTAGCACTCGGGAGGCAGAAGCAGGCGGATCTTTGTGAGTTCAAGGCCAGCCTGGTCTACAGAGTGAGTTCCAGGACAGCTAGGGCTACAGGGAGACCCTGTCTCAAAAGACCAAAAAAAAAAAAAAAAGTACTTGTATACAGGACATGGGTTCTGTTCCCAGCACCCATACATGTGATTTACAACTGCTTGGAACTTGCTATGTACACCACGCTGGCCTTGAACTCACAGAGATCCACCTGCTTCTGCCTCTCTAGTGCTGGGATTAAAGGCGTGGGCCACCACGCCTGGCTGTTTTATTACTTTGTGTTGCCTGCATGTATGTAAGTGCATCCATATTGTGCTGTGCCTTTGGATTCAGGAGAGGGTGTCAGATCCCCTGTTGTTAACCTCCATGTGGGTGCTGGAGCTGAACCTGGGTCTTCTGCAAGAATAGCCAATGCTCTTAATCCCACTGATCCATCTCTCCAGCCCTGAAATAATTTTCAATTACCTATTACTAGTGACTTACATAAATTGTTTTGCCAACCATTACCAAATAGTTTATTGCCCCAAATTTCCAGATTATCCCCATAGTTATTTACCAAATAAGCTTCAATTTGCTGGTAGTTTTCAATTAAACAAAGATTTTGGCATTTCTGTCTAAAGTAGACTTCTATCTAGATTTTTCACTCAGCTGGATCTGGTTCAAATAAAAGGAAAAAGATGTTAAATAATTGTCATTCATGTGGTGCATACCATCAATCCCAGCACTCAGAGGCTGTGAAATCAAGGCTAGTTTGATCTACATATTGAGGTAGAACAGTTGTTATTACACTTATATTATTTCCATGGTTGACAGCCAAGAATTTTGAGTAACTCAATAATAGATCACTGTTTTTTTTGCTAATCTCCTCAGTTTATGGTTTGTTTGTTGTTGTTGTTGTTGTTGTTGTTGTTTTGTCTTTTTGAGACAGGGTCTCCCTATAGCTCCAGCTGTCCTAGTGGAATTCACTGTGTAGACCAGGCTGGCCTTGAACTCATGGAGATCACCTGCCTCTGTATATGCTGGGGTTAAAGGTGTGTGCTACCACACCCGGCTGTTTGTGGTTCTTTTATTTGTTTTGAGACAGGGTCTCCCTATAGCCCTAGCTGGCCTGGAACTCACTGTGTAGATCAGACTGGCTTTGAATTCACAGAGATCGCCTGCCTCTGCCTCCCAAGTGCTAGGATTAAAGGTATGCGCCACCACACCCGGCTTGTTCATGGTTCTTAAAGGGAAGGAGATGGCATGTGAAGCAACTTTATGGAATCACCTCTTTACCATTCTGAAAATATACTTTGATATCTAGTGATAGGAGTTTGGGTACAGATGAAAATTTTTATTGGAACATTTAATTTGTAATATATGATTTCCCCCAGTGCAATACTCCTTGCAAGAGGATGTTTTTAATGTTTGTGGCTAAGAGTTTTATAAATATAAAATTAAAATCCCATGCAAAGAAAGAGAGGCTTCCTCCCTAAATGCAGTAGTGTAATTAATGAGAAGGAAAGAGCATTTGCTATGGGTCCTGTGGGTAAATTTGAAATCAAAATTGACCTGGGGGAGATAATTTTAGATTTTACCTAATACAAGAGCACATTAGAAGTTGAAAAGTGCCTTCCTGAAAAAATTAAGTACATTCTGTTACCCTTTTCTTTCATAGTATATCATAGTATTTGGTTTAAATTTATAATGACTTAAAAAGTAGTTGAGCTTTTGATTGAATTTTTGTGCATTTCATACATTTTAGTCATATTTAGACCTCCTCCCTTATCTGTATCCCCTAAACCCTCCCACCAGATTCATGAATTTGGTCATAATATGTTGAGGCCTATCAGGTCAAGTTTTTATAATAAGCCATACTATGTTTCTTTTAAGTGATATAGCATTAAATATGACAAATCAATGTTTTAATGCTTTACAATTTTAATAGGTTTATGGCTACAAATGATTTGATGACCGAACTGCAGAAAGATTCCATCAAATTGGATGATGATAGTGAAAGGAAGGTGGTGAAAATGATTTTGAAGTTGCTCGAAGATAAAAATGGTGAGGTACAAAACTTAGCGGTTAAATGGTAAGTTGTATTTTGCTTCATCACTCTTAACCGATACACTTCTTCTGCCTAGAAAGTTTCCTTTTGGAATTTTTAGGTTATTAGTTAATGTTTAGTGATTACATGAGATACATACAGTGTTTCATTTTAGAATCTAAATTGTTAGTGTAGCCTTTTAATTTGTTAGGAGTTTTAATCTTGAAAAATGACAGCAGTAAAGACTCCGGGCTCATGCTTGAAATCATACAGTCAGAAGCAGGAGGATTATAGGCTCCAAGCCATGTGGAGTTGCATGGGAACCCCTGTCTCAAAGGATAGGGAAGAAGATGAAAGAAAGAAGGAAAAGAATGAAAGAAGAAGAAACAAAAACCAGATAGCAGTTAAGACACGAGTTAAATGACGACAATAACATGATTGCAAAGAATCCTTGAAATTGCAGAAATTTGAATTGATTGTGTAGTGTACAATAGACATTTCTTGCAGTTATGATCTTGATAGTTGTATTTATTATTCTTAGTGTAGAATTAGAGTTCTCAGTTAAGTTCTTTTTAAACCAATTTAAGTCAGACATGTAATGTCAGCTCTTTGGGAGGCTGAGGCAGGAGGAATCACAAATTTAAGACCTACCTGGATAACTTAGTAAGATGATATCTCAGAATGAAAAAGTAAAACGAGTACTGGCGATGTGGCTGATGTGGCTCAGTAGAAGAGTATGTGTGTGTGTGAGGCCCTAAGTTTTTCCTCAGTAGAATAAATAATAAATAAATAAATAAATAAATAAAGAGTAAATATTCATTTAATGAATGCTGAAGCTTAGAAACCTTAATTTATAATACCAAGTAAATTGGTAATCTAATGTTTCATAATTTATAATACAAAGTAATTCTTGGGGGATTGTTTTTTGACACAGGGTCTCCCTCTAGCCCCAGCTGGCCTGGAACTTACTAGTAGACCAAGCTATCAATCTCCCAGAGCTCTACCTGCCTCTCAGTCTCCTGAATTAAAGGTGTGTACCACCAAGCCCAACCAAAGTAAATTAATGTTTCATCTCTTGACTTCTATGCCATTTTATGTATTGTTCAATCAAAGAAGTCCAATTGTACACTATCTCATATCATTTTTATCTCGTAGTATCATTTTCTTGAAAGTACTTCAGATTTCTGTCAATACTTACTTGTATCAGTATGTTAAAATTTTTATTTTTATTATGTGTCTTGAGTGTATTGCTGGCATGTACATATATATAAGTGCACTTGTGTTATGCAGTGCCTGTAGAGGTCAGAAGAGGGTGGCAGATCCCCTGGAACTGGAGTTATGGAGGATTGTTAGCTGCCTTGTGAGTTCTGGGAATCAAGCATGGGTCCTCTGCAAGAGCTGCTAGTGCTCTTAACTACTGAGTCATCTCTCTAGCCCCAGTTATATCTTTCTTGATTTTAGCCATTCCAGTGTTCAGTAGGTGTTTAGGTATGGTTTATATTAGATATTAATTTATATTCCCCTGAAACATTTGACCACTGTTGGTCAGTTTTATTTTGTTTTTGGACTTTTCTAACTTTTAAAATTAAGCTTGTCTTTATTATCAAGTTATAGGATTTCTTTATGGTTTTGATATAGATACTTTGATGTATACGCATTATATAAATATCTTCTAATTTGATGTTCTTTGAAGTTTAGTTTAATTTATAAATTAATGTTTATTTGTGGTTGTTTTGTGTCCTAAGAAATATTTATCTACTTTGGTTTACAAAGATTTTTCTCCTGGTTGTTGAAGTTTTAGTCTTAAACTTTGAGTTTTGTGATGCCTTTTGAGCTAAGTTATAGAAAATGTAAGGTGGAAATTGTTCATTTCTCCGTCATTCCTTTCCCTATAAAATCAAATTCATCTTATATCTTTGCCAGAGAAATCAGTTCAGTGTACGGGGTACGTGTTCTGAGACTTTTGTGCCACTAATCCGTTTTGTCTATCCTTACAATACATCCCTGTTGCCTTGTCATAGCCCAGTGTTTTGCTGCCTTGGTGCTGCTAACATTTTGGATTGAGTAAGTCTTGGTTGTGGGGAGCTGTTTGTGGAGGGTAGGCTGCTTAGTAACATCCCTGGCTGCTACTGTTTGCCAATAGCATTTCTACCTTTCCAGGTTATGACAACCAAGAATGCTTACAAATGTTGCCATTCTTAAGAGAAATTATTGTTCTTTGTTGATGGTAAGGTGATTTAAGTTATCTACCTTGATTTCTGTTTTTTTCTTTCTCGTGAGTATTTTGGTTCTATGAAGTCTCTTGTATTTTTATAATTGGTTTGTCGATTTCTGTTTTTAAAAATAAGTAGTTTCACCTGGGGGGTGTAATTATGTTGAAGCTATAGAAATACTTAATGTTATTTCTTACTGTCTCATGACCTATGACCTGCTCAGCCATATTGAAATACCTTTCAATTGTGAACCATAATTTCTCATACTTCAGTAGTTAACATTAATTTTCGTTGAGTCCTTGGGTTTTTCTACATAAACAGACATGTCAGCAGTGAACCTCTCTTTAAACCATTATTATTATTATTATTGGTTTGTGTAGTTTGCATCATGTCTGCATGTTCATGCGTGGGTGCACATGTGTGAGGGTGCTTGCCATTTGGAGGCCAGAGGCTAACATCACCTATCTTCTTGATTGCGTCTGTGTTATTTATTGAGGCAGGATCTTTTCACTAAACCTGGAGCTCTCCAGCTTGGCTAGTCAAGCTAGTTCACCTTACCCTGGAGATCCCATTTTCTACCTCCCGAGTGCAGGTCAGGATTACAGGTGGGCCACCTTGCCCTCCAGGCTTTTTATGTAGGTGTCCGGGATCCCAGATCCAGTTTTCATGCTTGCACCAAGTGCTTCATCCCCAGAACCATCTCTCAATTTTGATGATCTGAGTTCTCTCTCTTTTAACTAGGATAGGATAATTAGGAAATTGTCAACTTTACTTTTCTTGTGAAAGAACTGACTTTAAGCTTTACTGGTTTTCTTTATTGCCTATTTTTCTGGAAAAAGTTTTTGCTTTCCTTTTGATTTCTAATTTAAACATATAAAGTCATAATTTACCTCTATGCAGATCTTTAGATCATACAAATTTTTTGTATCTTGTTTTGAAATAGATTTAACTATCCTGTGGATGTGATGGTGGTGGTGGTGGAGGTGGTGGTGGTGGTGGTGGTGGTGGTGGTGTTTGTTTGCAGTGCTGGGGATTGAACCCAGGGCTTTGCCCATGCCAGGCAGTTACTCTACTACCAGACTTTATCCCCAGCATCCTCAACCTGTATAATTTCTTGAATTGTGTGTGCTCTGCATACATGTGCATGTATATCAAGGCCAGAGGTTGATAGCAGGTGTCATCTTCACTTAGTCTCCACCTTATTTTATTAATTAATTAATAAAATAAGGTGGAGACTTTAATTAATTAATTAATTTGTTGATTGATTAATTAATTTGGGGACAGGGTTTCCCTGTAGCTCTGGCTATCTTGGAACTCACTATGTAGACCAGAGTAGCCTTGAACTCTTAAGAGATCTGCCTACCTCTGTCTGCCTCCCAAGTGCTAGGATTAAAGGCATGTGCCACCACGCCTGGTGCGCGCGCGCGCGCGCGCGCGTGTGTGTGTGTGTGTGTGTGTGTGTGTGTGTGTGTGTGTGTTGAGTGTATTGCCTGTATATATGTAAGTGCCTCTGTGTCATGCAGTACCTGTAGAGGTCAGAAGAGGGCATCAGGTCCCCTGGAACTGGAGTTGTAGAAGGTTATTAGCTGCCCTGTGGGTGCTGGGAACTGAACCTGGGTCCTCTGCAAGAGCAGCCCATACTCTTACCACTGAGCCATCTCTCTAGCCCCCTTCTCCACCTTATTGTTTGAGACAGGGTATCTCACTGAACCCAGAGCCCATTGATTCAACTAGGCTAACTGGCCAATGAGCTTCAGGAATCTTGACAGTCTTCACCTCCTCATCCCTGGGATTATAAGCATGTGCCATGCCCAGCCTTAACATAGGTGCTAGGAATCCAAACTCATACGCATACTTGCATAGCCAGCTTTTTATCAATGGAGGGATCTTCTGATCCATTAATTATTGAGAAGGAAATTTGGAAGTTATCTAGAGTGTGTGTGTGTGTGTTTTAATGGTTTCTAAATTATTTAAATTGTGGTTAGGAAACCAGGCTCTTAAGATTTCAGGGAACTTGGAGATTTAAAAACTTGAATAGGCTATATGGTAGCTCTTGGTGATCTCTATATACTTGAAAAGAAAGTGTATTCTGTAGTTGTTGGTTAAAGTGTTCTATAAATGTATACAGGTCAACATAGTTGTTAGGGTTATGTAGATCTGTATCCTCCCTGATGCTTTTGTGTGAGTAATCTGTTGACTGAAAGAGATTTTAAGATTTCCAACTGTGATACTGATTTGTCATTTCTCCTTAGTAATAACAATTTTCTGTTCATGTATTTTAAAACTGTTTGATAAAGATGAAATTACTGATACTTGTTTAAACAGTAAAGAAGCCTTTATTCAGACTCCACAGTCACTTGTAATAGGGTAAGATTATAGCGGTTGGGGAGAGAGATTGGATTCACCTGCGAGTATAAGGACAAGTAGAGATTTAACCAGAAGTAGGAAGCAGGAGACCCAAAGATGAAAAATGCATAGAGGAGACATTAAGATTGAAGGAACTTTTTTCTTTTTTTTTGAGGCAGGGTCTCCCAATAGTTCCAGCTGGCCTGGAACTCACTCTGTAGACCAGGTTGGCCTTGAACTCACAGAGTTCCTGCCTCCCAAGTGCTAGGATTAAAGGCATGTTCCACCACGCCCAGCTTAAAGACTGTTCTTAGCCACCATGTGGGTGCTAGGAATCGAACACATCTCTGCAAGAGCAGTCAGTGCTTTTAACCACTGAGCCATTTCTCCAGCCCCAAGATTAAAGGAACTTTTTATCACAGGGCAATGCAGGCCCAGGAAGGATAGGAGCCCAAGGTCAAGTCCCTTATTGGAAAGATGATTCTTTGCATGTGGAAAATCCCTTCTCCTCATGCTTTTGGAGCAGGAATACATCCTACATGCTACAGTGAAAAAGGAGTTCTCAGGACTGCCAACCTTACAGTAGAGGTTGAGTGGTAGTATATTTCTCCTACATAAAAGGAAAAAAAAAAAAAAGGAAAGAGGATTCTGAGGACCCTGACTAGAATTTGGTCTTTTGTCAATGACTAGGTATAATTATTATATCTTCTGAAGTCTGACCCTTACACACACACACACACACACACACACACGCACACGTGCGCGCGCGCGCTTGGGCATTGGGTTACTTTAGCAGGAGTTCTTAGAGCCTTCTGAGCAGTCATTACCCTGGAAGTTTCAAAACTGTCACAGGAATGATATTGAGGTCTCATTTCCTAACTTGACTTACACTTTTTTCATAAGTACACATGTAATTATCCAGAGGCCACTTGATAGATGCAACCACAACAAATTGAATGCAAAAATTGCAGGTGGGAATCCACTCTTGTTTTAATCTTGACCATGAAAGAAATTTAAAAGGATGTAAAACTGTGCTATTCTGTTTATTTTTAAAGATAAATTTATTCCTTAAAACGTCACTAGCATGCAATGGGTTTCATTTTTATTCATCCTTTGTCTGGTATATGTATGTATATTTATGTGTGTACATGTGTGTGCATATATGGAGGCCAGAGGTCATCATTAGATGTCTTCTTCAATTGCTTCTCCGCCTTACTTTTTGAGAAAGGTCTTTCCCTGGACCTGGGGGTCACAGGCTCAGCTAGACTGGCCAGAAAGCCTCAAGGAGCGCTGTCTCTGCCTCCCCAGCACTGAGATTACAGGCACTTGTGTCAGCACACCCACGTCTACACGGTTCTAGGGATCCAAACTCCAGTCCTCGTGCTTGCACTGAGCCATCTCCCTAGCACACAGTAGGTTAATTTTAGTATAATAAACAATGATAGCTGCATCCAGTTGAGGAAACATTCCTTGGGGTCTTCAATGATTTACTTATTTTTTGTATATGTATGTGTGTGTGTGTGTGTGTGTGTATATGAATGACTTAGATCATATTCCCCTTACCCCATTATACTCTTTTTGTGTGTGTGTGTGTGGTCTTTTTGAGACAGGGTCTCCCTGTAGCCCTTGCTGTCCTGGAACTTGCTATGTAGACCAGGCTGGCCTTGAACTCACAGAGGTCTGCCTCTGCCTCCACTTTCAGTGCTGGGATTAAAGGCGTGCACCACCACATCGGGTTCCATTATACTCTTTGAACCTTTCTTCCTCCATACAAGTCTCCCTCCTAGTTTGTATATGTGTGTGTGTGTGCGTGTGTGTGTGTGTGTGTGTGTGTGTGTGTGTGTGTGCATTTGCATGTGCGTGCATGTGTGACTGACTGACTACATCTAATTGGGGTTGCCTTCATGAGCATGGGGAGAGGGTTATTTACATTTACTCAAGGGCAATCTAGCAGTAGCTGTACCAGGAGGACTATGAGTCCCCTTCCTCCAGCACTGTCACCTGCCTAGCTAGGCCTTTGAGGGAGTGATGGGGCCTCGTGGACACCTTCTCTATTCATGGTGGAATGTTAATGGACCCAGTCTTGTGTAGGCTTTGTACAGATATCATTGCTGTTGAGTTCATGGGTATAACAGTGCTGTCTTTTCTGGAAGATAGCATTTCACAGAATTCTTTCTTATCCCCAGCTCTTGGATTCCTTCTGTTCTTTCTTCCCTGATCCCTGGAGGGAGGGCCATTTAGACCATTCAACAGTTACTTGGTCTCAGCATTTAAAAAAATATTTTATTATTATTTTTATTTTATGCGTATGAGTGTATTGCCTGCATGTGTGTGAGTGCGCCTGTGTTGTGCAAAGCCCGTGGAATCAGAAGAACGTGTCGATTCCCCTGGAACTGGAGTTAAAGATGGTTCTTATCTGCCACGTGAGTGCTGGGAATTGAACCCAGTTCTCCTGTAAGAGCAGTCGGGGTCCACTTAACAGCTGAGCCATCTCTCCAGCCCCCTTATTCTCAGCATTTTGACCAGTTATGAGTCTCTGCATTAACCTTTCCACTGCAATCAAAAGTTTCTCTAACCAAGGTAGAGAACAGCAAGATCCTGCTACCTCTTCAGCCATGAGCTTTCCTTTTCTTTCTTTTTTTTTTTTTTAATTTTATTTATTTTTTTATTATATGTATGTATGTATGTATGTATTTATTTATTTTTTGATCTTTTTGAGACAGGGTCTCCCTGTAACCCCAGTTGTCCTGGAACTCACTCTGTAGACCAGGCTGGCCTTGAACTCAAAGAGATCTGCCTGCCTCTGCCTCCCAAGTGCTAGGATTAAAGGCGTGTGCCACCACGCCCGGCTTTATTTTTTATATGTATGAATGTACTGTCTGCATGTAGGTCTGTGCACCCGTGTCGTGCAGTGCCACAGAAGTCTTAAGAGGGTGCAGATTCCCCTGGAACTGGAGTTAAAGACAGTTCTTAGCCACCATGTGGGTGCTGGGGATTGAACCCGGGTTCTCTGCAAGAGCAGTTGGTGCTCTTAACTGCTAGACTATCTCTCCAGCCCCAGCATGAGCTTTTGACCAGGTTTATAGAACCTGGTATGAGTTTCTCCTGTGCCAGTGGGCACATCATGCCTGGCAGTATGGCATCGTAGCTGGCAGGGTTCATAGTGAGGAAAGACCAGTGGTGATTTTTCTCCTCTACCAGGCTACATGGCACCTGCCAGCACAGTGAAAGTTAGCCAGCAGGAGGAAGTTTCTAGGTCAGTCCAGCTTGATTTCTCTGCCCCAGCAGAAGTGTGTGGTGTCTTAGCAATTAGATCTTACTACTGTTGATTGACTAACCAAGAACAGTGGCAATAGCCTGTATTGTTTTGGGGGGGGTCTCTCTGGTCCTCCTGACAAACAGCTCATAAAGAGGTATCCTGGGACTGGAGAGATGGCCTAGTGGTTAAGAGCGCTGACTGCTTTTGCAGAGGACCTGGGTTCAATCCCCAGCACCCACATGGCAGCTGAGAACCGTCTTTAACTCCAGTTCCAGGGGAATCCGATGCCCTCTTCTGACCTCCGCAGCATTGCACAACACGGGTACACAAACCTAAATGCAGACAGTACATTCATACATATACAAGAATAAATAAAAAATAAAATAATTTTAAAAATTATTTAAAAAAAGAGGTATCCTATAACTGGCACTAGAATTTTTGTTATAACCCATGGCCTCTGGCAGCAGCATTACCTGTGCAGAGTATCTTCCTTCAGACACTTGTTTTATGTTTTTATTTTGTTCTGTTCTTTGAGACAAGGTCTTCCTGTAGCCTCATCTTGAACTTGCTATATAGACAAGTTGGTCTTGATCACACACTGATCGGGTTGCTTCTATCTGTGGAGTGCTGAGATTAAAGGCCTGTGCTACCATGACACAGGGCTTTTCAATTTTTTTTGGGGGGGGGATCTTTTTTAATTTTTAATTGGCTTACAAATTAGATTTCCAAATGGCTTTCTCACTCCCCTGTCCTCTCTCCTATTCGTTGCTTTTTAAAGCGCCTAAAAGTGAGTCCTAAAACAACTCCTCCCGAAAAAAAACAACACAGAGTCACTGTTCATAGAACTATGATTGTCTTTTTAGCTTTTTAGATGCATCTTTTTACAGACTAATGATTATAATTTGTCCCTTAAATTCATCACCATCTAGTTAGGGTGATACTGATTTCATAGTTTGTTCCATTTACCTTCTTCCTGTCATTTGCTACTGCTATTTCTGTTTTGTTTTGTTTTGTTTTGTTTTGTTTTGTTTTGTTTTGTTTTGTTGAGGCTGGGTCTCCCTATAGCCCCAGGTAGCCTGGAACTTGCTCTGTAGACTAGGCTGGCCTTGAACTCACAGAGATCCACTTGCCTCGGCCTCCCGAGTGCTAGGATTAAAGGTGTGCGCCACCACGCCCTGTGCTACTGCTGTTTCTTATACATTGGTGTGCTTATGTGTATACATTTTAAATTTTCTTTTTATTTGTATGTATGAATGTATTGTCTGCATGTGTGTAAGTGTATCGTGCAATGCCCACGGAGTCAGAAGAAGGTGTCAGATTCCCCTGAACTGGAGTTAGACGGTTGTTAGCCACCATGTGGATGCTGGGAATCCAGCCCTGGTCTTCTCCAAGAGCATTGGTGCTCTTAACCACTGAGTCATCTCTCCAGTCCTGTGTATATGTGTTTTTATAATACAGCATTATTGGTACTTGGGGGCGGGGGGAACGATACAGTCCTTTAAATACAGCCTTTTATGTATGTTCACATGTACCATTTCTGATAATCTATTTTTTGGTACTGTGCCTTAATTTTCTTTTCCTTCCTTTGGCAGTTCTTACTGTACAAGGTTGCTAATACATTTTCTTAGTTTTTTTTATAATATTTGCTTTTAATTTATCTTCAAATTTGAAAGGTAATACCACTGGATAGGAGACTAGACAGACTTTTTGATTCATCTGTTTTTCTCATCCAGTGTTTTCTGCTATTCAAATAGTTTTCTAAAAGGCAGTTTGAGAAATTAGATAATTTCTAACTGTGATGTGCTTAGTTCAACAAAGATATCCTGCTATTGCCAGAAAATAGAACTTTTTTTTTTTGAGGGGGGTCTTTTTGAGACAGGGTCACTCTTTAGTCCCAGCTGACCTGGAGCTCACTCTATACACCAGGCTGGCCTTGAACTCACAGAGATCTGCCTGCCTCTGCCTCCCAAGTGCTAGGATTAAAGGTGTGCTGTGCCCACCACACCTGGCCCAAGATAGAACTCTTAAAATTTCTTTTGGAATCCCCTTAGTCTCTGTTCCTGATTTTCATAGTTTGAGTTTTGGACTCTTCATATATCTGTCCTACTTTATTTTTTTTTAATTTTTTAATTTTAATTTTAATTTTTGTATATGTATGAATGTACTGTCTGCATGTAGGTTTGTGCACCCGTGTCGTACAATGCCGCGGAGGCCAGAAGAGGGTGTCAGATTCCCCTAGAACTGGAGTTCTCCTGGAATTGGAGTTACAGACCGTTCTCAGCCGCCGTGTGGGTGCTGGGAATCGAACCCGGGCCCTCTGCAGGAGCAGTCAGTGCTCTTAACTGCTAGGCTATCTCAGAATCCCCTTAGTCTCTGTTCCTGATTTTCATAGTTTGAGTTTTGGACTCTTCATATATCTGTCCTACTTTATATAATCTCTACTCTTGTTTTGTCTTAGGCTCCATACAAATTCAGCTTATTTTTCTTCCTGGGTCTTAATTCTCCACTGCCCACTGTTTCCCTGGTTAGTCACTCAGCAGCTTATTGAACATTTATGTGTGATACATTGATTTGAACATTTGTCAAATTAAATTTTCATCATTTCACTCTTGGGAAAAATGCACTGGTTTACATAATCACATTTAAACTAATTGGCCTGGCTTTAAAGGTTCTTCTCTTATAGGAGCTTGATTCTCCATTTGGATTTTTATCTTCCTTTTGCATCTGTTCTTTGATTTATTTTGTGTGAATATGTGGGGGGGTTTGTAGGGGGTGGGTATGTGTGTGGGGTGCAAATGTGGGTAGATGCACATGTTTGTAGGCAAGAAGTTAACATGGGGTGTCTTTCCACCTTTTTGAGAAAGGGTCTCTTAGTGAAGCAGGAGCTTGAAGACTCAGCTAGACTGGTGGCTAGCAAGCCCTAGGGATCATCCTTTCTCCATCTCCTCAGTGCTTGAATTATAGGCAGTACACCACTGTGTCTAGCCTTTTTGCATGGGTGTTGGGGATCAAGCTCAGGTCCTCATAGTTGTGTGGCAAGTACTTCATCAACAGAGCCATCTCCTCAGCCTCATTTTCACTCATCTCTTCTAGTGTGCCTTCTATTTATTTTGGTGTCTGGTCTTACCTCTCCAGTTAAAACGTCCTTTTTCATTTAATATGTTTATAATATAATTTGATCCTATCCACCACTCCCATTACCTTCTCTTGCCTACCTTCTACTCCTGTCCCATCTAGTCCCTTGTCCATTCTGGTGTCTTTTGGTGACCCATTGGGTTTCATTTGGGTTGCTTACAGGAGTATGGGTGAAAGGTTATTGAAGTAGTCTCACTGTTACTTGAAAGCCCTCTATGTAAATATCTGGATGTGTTAATCCTGCGGATGAAGGATAATCTTGAAAGTCAAAGGTTTTAAGAAGCTAGGTAAATTAGTGCCTTCCTCATTTCATAGTTATATGAGCTCCTTATAATAAATTTTCCCTTATAGGACCCATTGTTTGTCAGTTATCCTGAATATAGTAGCTTCTTGATAAATATTCATAGACCATATTTGCCTGCTATGTGCAAATGTCTGTATATTTGAAGGGTTAGAGTACAGGATGGAAATAATCTTCATTTTCTAGTTACTTTGATGAAAATATAAAAAAAATTGAAAATCACAAGGAGTTTATCAGTTTTCCTATCATCCTTGGTTATGTGATATTTATTATACAGGCATTGTATGTGTTAAATTGATAGTTTACTAGCAAAGTTAATATTTCTACCTACTGTTTTCTGTTTATTTTCATGTGTTTGTCTAGATTTTAAAATAATTTTATGCTGGGCGTGGTGGTGCACACCTTTAATCTCAGATCTGTGAGTTCAAGGACAGCTTGGTCTACATAGTGAGTTCCAGGACAGCTGGGGCTACAGGGAGACCCTGTCTCAAGAAGACCAATAATAATAATAATGATAATAATAATAATATTTTTTTACAGTCTTGGTCCTTTAGTGAGTAAAGTGAAAGAATACCAAGTAGAGACCATTGTAGATACCCTCTGCACGAACATGCTTTCTGATAAAGAGCAGCTTCGAGATATTTCAAGTATTGGCCTTAAAACAGTAATTGGAGAACTTCCTCCAGCTTCCAGTGGTAAGCAAAGAACTTTTTCTTTTTATATGGAGGTAGATCTCTTCCCTACCTCCCAGGGGGGGGGGTGAATTGAAGCCAGTTTTTTTTTTTTTTAATCTTAAGGTGTCTTTAATTAATTTGTATTTCATTTCCTTAATTACTAAGGATGTTGAACACTTTTATTTTATTTATTTTGTATGTGTATGAATGTACTGTCTGCATGTAGGTCAGTGCACCTGTGTCATGCAATGCCTCAGAGGCAGAAGAGGGTGTCGGATTCCCCTGGAACTGGAGCTAAAGACGGTTCTTAGCCGCCATGTGGGTGCTGGGGATCGAACCCGGGTCCTCTGCAAGAGTAGTCAGCACTCTTAACCACTAGACCATCTCTCCAGCCCCCCAGTTTTTCTTAAAAATAAATTTAACTTTTAAGTCAATAGGAATTTAAATATATCATGTGCTGGTTCTAAGGAATTTTATATGTTGGAAGCGGGTTTTAATGTGTGTGTTCTGACTGCAGACTAGAGTTGTGCAACATGTGCAGTGAGGGAAAAGATAACCAAATACAGAGTTCTGATTAGTTTTGTAGTTCCAATATTAGTCTTTTTTCATCACTGTTTACTGTGTAAAGTTCAACAAAATTAAGACATAGCTGTGATTGGGTTGTGCAGATGGCTCAGTGCTTAAAAGCGCTCATTAAGCCAGGCATGGTGGCGCGCACCTTTGATCCTAGCACTTGGGAGGCAGAGGCAGGCAGATCTCTGTGAGTTCAAGGCCAGCCTGGTCTACAGAGTGAATTCCAGGACAGCCAGAGCTACAGGGAGATTCTGTCTCAAAAAGACCAAAAAAAAAAAAAATTTAAAAAGTGCATATTATTCATGTAGAATATCTGAATTCAGTTCTCAGCACACACTTCAGGCAGTTTAACCACCTTCTGTAGCTACTGATCCAAGGGGATTTGATGTTTCTGGCCTCCTTAGGCAGTTAGACTCACATAAAATGCCCCCACACAGACATACACGCACACAATTCAAAATAATAAAAATGTCTTTTTTTTAAAAGACTGTGAAACAGTTCAGTTTACCAGTAGCTTTAATTAAATTTGTTTTGGGTGTTTTTTGTTTTTTGGGTTTTTTTTTTTTTTTTGGTCTTTTTGAGACCAGGGTCTCCCTGTAGCTCTGGCTGTCCTGGAACTCACTATGTAGACCAGGCTGGCTTTGAACTCCCAAAGATCCACCTGCCTCTGCCTCCCAAGTGCTAGGATTTCATTAAATTTGAACCTTTCCTACTATTTAGTAATTTAAAATAAGAATAAATGAATTTGTTAATTAGCTTTTGGCCTTGTCTTTTGAGTTGTTTGTTCACAATTAGTCTGAAAGTTGTCTCATCTGCAAATGTGTGAAATGATTATATTCCTATTTTGTGGAAATATTTTAGATTGGTAAGTCACCTAACTATGTTCACTCATTTACTTAATAGTACCTACTATGTCAGTTGTATTAGGAGGTGGTGATTCTGGATTGCTTCACTTAGTCTAAGCATCATCTCCTATCAAAGGTCTTAATATCATCCCTGGTTTGTTGATGGAGTAACAGGAAATCAGAGAGATTAGGTTATTTTGCCCAAAGTTTTGACTTCTGGTGAGGTACAGATTCAAATATTTTGTTTTGGGCTTTGGGTGTAGCTCAGTGGTAAAACAGTTGCCTCCCATGTATAAGGCCCTAGTACCCCCTCAGAAGAAAGAACATACCAGTGTTACTTAGCTTTTATTAACCAATTAACTTACTTCAAATAGTCCACGAACTCTGAATTGTTTACAATTTTAGCTCTTTTGGTATTTTCTTCATTTTTTTTTCCCCACATGGAAATTGTGCATATAGCTGATTTCTGGGTTTTGGATGGTATTTTTTGTTTTGTGGAGGTGTTTTTTTGTTTTGTTTGTTTTGTTTGTTTTTGGTTTTTTTTTTTTTTTTTGAGACAGGGTCCCTGTAGCCCCAGCTGTCCTGGAACTCACTCTGTACACCAGGCTGGCCTTGAATTTACAAAGATCTGCCTGCTTCTGCCTCCCGTGTGCCACCACACCCAGCTGATTTCTGGTTTTAACAAGATTTCTTTTACCCATTTAGAGCCTGATTTTGTGTGAGTTACCTGTTCCCTTTTTCCTCTCACTCGTCAGTAACATAGGACCTACTTTAAATAGTAGTACAAAGTAAAAAATATGATAGCCCTGCCACATGATGAAGTTATGGAATCTCTTTTGGAAAGGACCACATTGGAGTTTATACCTAGTACTTTTTCTTTTTAAGAAACTTAATTGGAGTGCAAATGTACTTACTGATACTTAAAAGCTATTAGTAGAAAGGACTCTAGAAAATAAAACCTTGTTGCCTTTCAATCTAGAGATACACTTACCACAGAGACCACTGACTTCATAACCACATTCCATAGTTACTCGGTAAAATATGCTGGATATTAATGTTAGTCCCATTTCTTACACCCTTTCTGTGGTTGCTATTACTGACTCTTGTTTAGGTCTAATAAGTTCCTTTTGAAATGCTTTTCTGGCAAGGACCTCTTGAATGTCTTGAACAAGTTTATCATAGCTGAATATTTGTTAGCTATGAATATAAGGTAGCATTTAACATACTGTGAACTTTTTATTTTCTTCATGCAGGCTCTGCATTAGCTGCTAATGTATGTAAAAAGATTACTGGACGCCTTACCAGTGCAATAGCAAAGCAGGAAGATGTCTCTGTTCAGCTTGAAGCCTTGGATATCATGGCTGATATGTTAAGCAGGTAATGTGTCCATTTTTTATTGTATGTGCTATAAATGTTATGTTGATTATATAAAATCCCTTTTAATAAATACAGTAAGGGCCAGGCATGGTGGCACACACCTTTAATCTCAGCACTCGGGAGGCAGAGGCAAGCAGATCTGATTTCAAGGCCAGCCTGGTCTACAGAGTGAGCTCCAGGTGAGCTGGGACTAAAGGGAGACCCTGTCTCAAAAATACCAAAAAAAAAAAAAAAAAAAGGAAAAAGAATGCATCCATGTAACAAAGATGGAGCAGGAAAGTGTTAGAATCTCATTTTCTGGATATGGAATGAATGCAAAAGTAGTAAAAAATCTTTCTGGCCAGTTTGTGTCATGTCGAGATGTGGGGGAGATTTATACTTAAGTAATTACCCCAGTGGGCTTTTTGTCCCATATGTGGTTGATCACTAGTACTATTATATTTTAGGTGCTTGAATACTCTTGACTAACTGGGCTATGGGTATAAGATGACTGGAGGAGTAGTTTTACAGTAAATAGTAATTGGCCTAATAGAAATGTAAATGGGCCGGGCATGGTGGTGCACGCCTTTAATTCTAGCACCTGGGAGGTAGAGGTAGGCGGATCTCTGTGAGTTCAAGGTCAGCCTGGTCTACAGAGTGAGTTCCAAGGTCATTGTGTGTTTGGTATGTTTGGTGTTTTGCTGGCCATTGATTGGGTTAACATGCTACAGGCCTAGATTCTAGGAGTGAGTGAGAAAGTAATTTCACATCTGCAGCGTTATGTTTTCACTTGTATGGTAGGGACAGTGAGAATTCAGCTTTTCTTTTATTCTCATTTTGGATTTGTCTGTTTGTACCCTAAATGCATATGTATTTAGTTTTAGAGTTTAGGTATGTTAGTTTTCAGGCATCTTGAATTCATTTGTTTACTTTTTGTCTTTTTTATTTTAAGGCAAGGAGGACTTCTTGTTAATTTCCATCCTTCAATTCTGACCTGTCTACTCCCCCAGTTGACCAGTCCTAGACTTGCAGTGAGGAAAAGAACCATCATTGCTCTTGGCCATTTGGTTATGAGCTGTGGAAATATAGTTTTTGTAGACCTTATTGAACATCTACTGTCAGAGTTGTCCAAAAATGATTCCATGTCAACAACAAGAACCTACATACAATGTATTGCTGCTATTAGTAGGCAAGCTGGACATAGAATAGGTAAGATATTTAAAAAAGTTTTAAAGTTATCTATTTTATTATATATATGTTGTTTGTGTGTTATGAATGTTTGTGGGCACATGTGCAATCATGCGTGTGGAAATTAGAGAACAACTTTGTAGAGTCTGTTCTCTCCTTCCACTTTCACATGGGTTTCAGGATTGAATTCAGGCCTCTGGGCTTGTGTAGTAAGCATCTTTACCCACACAGCCATTTCATTGTTTGGCTGCCCAAAATTCTCTTTAATTAAAAAAAAAAAGTTTGTGGTTTTAAGAAGCTGTATGCTTTTCTTAGGTGAATACCTTGAGAAGATAATTCCCTTGGTGGTAAAATTTTGTAATGTAGATGATGATGAATTAAGAGAATACTGCATTCAAGCCTTTGAATCATTTGTGAGGAGGTAAGTTTTTTAAGGTCTTTATATTAGTTTATCTCCAGAAGAGCAGGATGTATTTTCTTATGAGAAACATGTAGTGAATTGCATATCTTTTCAACCTTTTTCCCCACGTAATTAGTTTATTTATATCTAGTATAATTGTTCAAGTTTAATCCATTTCTCAGATGGCACCTTTTTTTAAATTTTTATTTATTTTTATGTGTATGAATGTATTGTCTGCATATAGGTTGGTGCACCCTTGTCGTGCAGTGCCGTGGAGGTCAGAATAGGGTGTCAGATCCCCCTGGAACTGGAGTTAAAGATGGTTCTCAGCCGCCATGTGGGTGCTGGAAATAGAACCCGGGTCCTCTGCAAGAGCAGTCGGCACTCTTAACTGCTGAGCCATCTCTCCAGCCCCGAGATGGCACCTTTTAAAAAAATATTTTTATGTATATGTTATGCCTTCATGTATGTAAGTGCACCCATGTGTCGATATCCTTGGAACCCAGACAAGGGCATTGGATTCCCTGGAACCTGAGTTACAGTTGGTGGTAACATTGCTATACTGTCCTTTTCAACCTCTGTTGTTTAGATCTGTCATGCCTGTTTTGCTAAGACAATGATTTCACAATTTGGAAACCTCGACTCTAATTTAATTTTTTTTTTAACCTAATACAGATTGGGTGAAAGCAGTACTGGTTGAGTAAAAGAGTTTTTCCCTTTTTTTAAAACTTTTTTTTTTTTTTTTTTTTTTNTAGACAGGCTGGCTTTGAACTCCAAAGATCCCACCTGCCTCTGGCCTCCCCAGTGCTCGGGATTTCATTAAATTTGAACCTTTCCTACTATTTAGTAATTTAAAATAAGACTAAATGAATTTGTTAATTAGCTTTTGGCCTTGTCTTTTGAGTTGTTTGTTCACAATTAGTCTGAAAGTTGTCTCATCTGCAAATGTGTGAAATGATTATATTCCTATTTTGTGGAAATATTTTAGATTGGTAAGTCACCTAACTATGTTCACTCATTTACTTAATAGTACCTACTATGTCAGTTGTATTAGGAGGTGGTGATTCTGGATTGCTTCACTTAGTCTAAGCATCATCTCCTATCAAAGGTCTTAATATCATCCCTGGTTTGTTGATGGAGTAACAGGAAATCAGAGAGATTAGGTTATTTTGCCCAAAGTTTTGACTTCTGGTGAGGTACAGATTCAAATATTTTGTTTTGGGCTTTGGGTGTAGCTCAGTGGTAAAACACATTGCCTCCCCATGTATAAGGCCCTAGTACCCCCTCAAAAGAAAGAACATACCAGTGTTACTTCAGCTTTTATTAACCAATTACCTTACTTCAACTAGTCCACGAAACTCTGATTGTTTACATTTAAGCTCTTTTGTATTTTCTCTCATTTTTTTTTTTCCCCACATGGGATAATTGGCATATAGCTGATTTCTGGGTTTTGGATGGTATTTTTTGTTTTGTGGAGGTTTTTTTGTTTGTTTGTTTTGTTTGTTTTTTGTTTTTTTTTTTTTTTTTTTATTTTTGAGACAGGGTACTGTAGCCCCAGCTTCCTGGAACTCACTCTGTACACCAGGATGGCCTTGAACTTACAAAGATCTGCCTTTTCTGCCTCTGGAGTGCTGGATCCGTGTGCCACCACACCCAGTGATTTCTTGGTTTAACAAGATTTCTTTTACCCATTTAGAGCCTGATTTTGTGTGAGTTACCTGTTCCCTTTTTCCTCTCACTCGTCAGTAACATAGGACCTACTTTAAATAGTAGTACAAAGTAAAAAATATGATAGCCCTGCCACATGATGAAGTTATGGAATCTCTTTTGGAAAGGACCACATTGGAGTTTATACCTAGTACTTTTTCTTTTTAAGAAACTTAATTGGAGTGCAAATGTACTTACTGATACTTAAAAGCTATTAGTAGAAAGGACTCTAGAAAATAAAACCTTGTTGCCTTTCAATCTAGAGATACACTTACCACAGAGACCACTGACTTCATAACCACATTCCATAGTTACTCGGTAAAATATGCTGGATATTAATGTTAGTCCCATTTCTTACACCCTTTCTGTGGTTGCTATTACTGACTCTTGTTTAGGTCTAATAAGTTCCTTTTGAAATGCTTTTCTGGCAAGGACCTCTTGAATGTCTTGAACAAGTTTATCATAGCTGAATATTTGTTAGCTATGAATATAAGGTAGCATTTAACATACTGTGAACTTTTTATTTTCTTCATGCAGGCTCTGCATTAGCTGCTAATGTATGTAAAAAGATTACTGGACGCCTTACCAGTGCAATAGCAAAGCAGGAAGATGTCTCTGTTCAGCTTGAAGCCTTGGATATCATGGCTGATATGTTAAGCAGGTAATGTGTCCATTTTTTATTGTATGTGCTATAAATGTTATGTTGATTATATAAAATCCCTTTTAATAAATACAGTAAGGGCCAGGCATGGTGGCACACACCTTTAATCTCAGGCACTCGGAGGGCAGAGGCAAGCAATCTGATTTTCAAGGCCAGCCTGGTCTACAGAGTGAGCTCCAGGTGAGCTGGACTACAAGGGGAGGACCCTGTCTCAAAACTACCAAGAAAAAAAAAAAAAAAGGAAAAAGAATGCATCCATGTAACAAAGATGGAGCAGGAAAGTGTTAGAATCTCATTTTCTGGATATGGAATGAATGCAAAAGTAGTAAAAAATCTTTCTGGCCAGTTTGTGTCATGTCGAGATGTGGGGGAGATTTATACTTAAGTAATTACCCCAGTGGGCTTTTTGTCCCATATGTGGTTGATCACTAGTACTATTATATTTTAGGTGCTTGAATACTCTTGACTAACTGGGCTATGGGTATAAGATGACTGGAGGAGTAGTTTTACAGTAAATAGTAATTGGCCTAATAGAAATGTAAATGGGCGGGCATGGTGGTGGCAAACGCCTTTAAATCCTAGCACTTGGGAGGTAGCGGTAGGCGGATCTCTGTGAGGTTCAAGGTCAGCCCTGGTCTACAGAGTGAGTCCAGGACAGGTGGGGCACTTACGGGGACCCTGTCTCAAAAAAGACCAAAAATAAAAATAAAAATAAATTTAAATAAAAATGTAACTGGGGACAGCAAGGGAGAAGGGAAGGAGTGAAAAGGAGCCAAGGTTTTCAGGGTTATAAGTCCTACAGAAAACTAAAGTCACTTGCTGGGCATGGTGGGCACCACGCCTTTAATCCTAGCACTCAGGAGGCAGAGGAAGGTGGATCTTTGTGAGTTCAAGCCAGCTGGGGCTTACAGGAGGATGCTGTCTCAACAAAGACAAAAAAAAAGTCACTATTCAATCATTTTAGAGTTCTTGGAAGTAGAAAAGTGACAAGGTCATTGTGTGTTTGGTTGTTTGGGGTTTTGCTGGCCATTGCTGGGTTAACATGCCTACGGCCTCGAATTCTAGGCGTGCGTGAGAAAGGTAATTTCACCTCTGCAGTGCTTATGTTTCACTTGTATGTAGGGGGACCGTGAGAATCAGTCTTCTTTTATTCTCATTTTGGGCAGTTGTTGTTTGTACCCTAAATGGCATATTTATTTTTATTTTTAGAGTTTAGGTATATGTAGTTTTCAGGCATCTTGAATTTCATTTTTTTACTTTTTGTCTTTTTATTTTATGCAGGAGTGTTTTGTTAATTTTCCCATCCTTCAATTCTGACCTGTCTACTCCCCCAGTTGACCAGTCCTAGACTTGCAGTGAGGAAAAGAACCATCATTGCTCTTGGCCATCTGGTTATGAGCTGTGGAAATATAGTTTTTGTAGACCTTATTGAACATCTACTGTCAGAGTTGTCCAAAAATGATTCCATGTCAACAACAAGAACCTACATACAATGTATTGCTGCTATTAGTAGGCAAGCTGGACATAGAATAGGTAAGATATTTAAAAAAGTTTTAAATTTATCTCTTTTTATTCTATTATATGTTGTTTGGTGTTACTGTGAATGTTTGTGGGCCCATGTGCATATCATGCTGTGTGGAAAATTAGAGAACAACTTTGTAGAGTCTGTTCTCTCTTCCCTTTCACATGGGGTTTTCAGGATTGGAATTCAGGCCCTTCTGGGCTTGTGTAGTAAGCATTCTTTACCCACACAGCCATTTCTTGTTTGTGCTGCCCAAGAATTCCTTTAATTAAAAAAAAAAAAAGTTTTGTGGTTTTAAGAAGAACTGTATTGCTTTTCTTAGGTGAATACTTGAGAAGATAATTCCCTTCGGTGGTTAAAAATTTTGTAATGTAGATGATGATGAATTAAGAGAATACTGCATTCAAGCCTTTGAATCATTTGTGAGGAGGTAAGTTTTTTAAGGTCTTTATATTAGTTTATCTCCAGAAGAGCAGGATGTATTTTCTTATGAGAAACAGTGTAGTGAATTAGGCCATACTTTGCAACCTTGGGTCCCCACGAATTAGTTTATTTAGATCTAGTATAACTGTTCAAGTTTAATTCCATTTCGTCGAGATGGCACCTTTCATTTTTTAATTTTTTATTTATTTTTATGTGTATGAATGTATTGTCTGCATTGGTTTGTGCACCCGTGTACACAGAGCCGTGCCGTGCAGAGGTCAGATAGAGTGTCAGATCCCCCTGGAACTGGCAGTTAAGATGGTTCTCAGCCGCCCCATTGTGGGTGCTGGAAATAGAAACCCGGGTCCTCTGCAAGAGCAGTCGGCACTCTTAAATGCTGAGCCATCTCTTCCAAAAAAACCCGAGTGCTGGCACTTTTAAAAAAATTTTTTATGTATATTTTGTCCTCTATTATTGTAAGTGCACCCATGTGTCGATATCCTTGGAACCCAGGGGACAAAGGGCATTGTATTCCTGGACCTGAGTTCACGTGTGGTGGTAACATTGCTGTACTGTCCTTTTCAACCTCTGTTGTTTAGATCTGTCATGCCTGTTTTGCTAAGACAATGATTTCACAATTTGGAAACTCGACTCTAATTTAATTTTTTTTTTTATAACCTATACAGATTGGGTGAAAGCAGTACTGGTTGAGTAAAAGAGTTTTTCCTTTTTTTAAAAAAAACTTTTTTTATTTTTTGTTTTTTTTTTTGGTCTTTTCGAGACAGGGTCTCCCTTAGCCCTAGCTGTCCTGGAACTAACTCTGTAGACTAGGCTGGCCTTGAACTCACAAAGATCCGCCTGCCTCTGCCTCCTGAGTGCTAGGATTAAAGGCGTGCGCCACCACGCCCGGCTTTTTAAAACTTTTATATGTTTGAATGTATTGCCTGCATTTGTGTAAGTGCACTCAGGTTGTGCAATGCTGAAAGAGCTCAGAAGAGGGCTTTGGAGTCCTCTGGAACTGGAAGAATAATAGACAGTTGTTAGCCACCATGTGGGTGCTGACAACTGAACCTGGGTCCTCTACAAGAGAATCTAGTGCTCCTAACTACCGAATCAATCCATTGTTGCAGCCCCAAGAGTTTTTGGTTTTGGCTAATACAGTATAATAGGATAATGTCTTGATCTCACTGGTTTTTGTCTGCAGTTATTCCTTGCCCTTCATGGTTTTGGAAAGTAGCATTATAATCATACCCAAATTTTTAATTTGTTAATTCTAATATCCATTTCTGTCATTAATAGCCACAAATTACTCCTTTATGCTGGGCTTGGTGGCACACACCTTTAATCCTAGCACTTAGGAGGCAGAGGCAGACGGATCTTTGTGAGTTCAAGGCCAGCCTGGTCTACAGAGTGAGTTCCAGGACAGCTGGGGCTACAGGGAGACCCTGTCTCGAAAAAGACCAAAAAAAGAAAAGAAAAGAAAAAAACAAATTACTCCTTTATTTGTTGATCCTGTGGGCCAATAATGTGTTCTATTCTCTCAGTAGTGAGGGAAGACCAGCCTAAATGAATGTACAGTAACTATTTTATAAATCCTAGTGGTTAAGATTCTCTCTGTACTGCCCTCACGTTAACCATAGATCATGGTTAGGATATGTATGTGGTCTATTTGTAGAGAAGCTCGTCTTCAAGTTAATTAAATATAATTATAATATGTATAAGTATTTATGTACAATCTTCTAAAACATGAAGTTCATGGGACACAAAGATTAAGTGGTCTGGGAACCATTTTGCTGTTATTGAGAGTAATGAAGCAAAATGTGGCAGATGCTGAATCACGGAGGAAAGTACAGGTTTTGAAAAGCAGTTTTTATCTTTATCCTCAGATGTCCTAAGGAAGTTTATCCTCATGTTTCTACCATTATAAACATTTGTTTAAAATATCTTACCTATGATCCAAATTACAATTATGATGATGAAGATGAAGATGAAAATGCTATGGATGCTGATGGTGGAGATGATGATGATCAAGGTATTTCACATTAAGTAGAAGGAATCAGTTAAATTTCATTAAAAAAACAGTACTATAGATTAAGAGATGATTCTTAACTGCAAATTTTATAAAAGTTTTGTTTTTCAGTGTTACATATTATTTTCTTTCTGTTTTTTTTTTTTTTTTTTTTTTTTTTTTTTTTTTTTTTGTTTTTTTTTTTTTCTTTTTTTTTTTTTTTTTTTTTCTTCTTT
>VZQC01005255.1:54154-85048 GCA_009823505.1 Rhizomys pruinosus
TTGCTGGGAATCAAACCTAGCCTTAGGCATGGTAGATAACCATTGTTCCCTAAGTTACATCCCTTGCACTGAATTAATATCTGTATTTTTTTAAGCAAAGCATTTTTTAAAGATAAATTGGTGTTTTTCTTACTTGATTTAGAGACTTTTGTTGATATTGAAAAATCCTAAATATTGTTTAAGGTCCTGCTTAATGTTCTTGAATAATGTGCATTCTGAGGCTTGTATGATTAAAGCTATACTGATTTTTGGTAGTGCTTCAAGGATATAGGGCTTAATCATGGTTAGTTGTTTTTGTTTTCATTGGAATAATTATAACAGAAATTTAAATGAGTAGATTACCAAGTATATGGATTGGTGGAGTTTGTTATTATGGTACTTTTTAGTTTGTTTCCTAGAACATATGTCATAACTTTCCTATAAAGACTATAACTTAACTCAAAAAAACTATAGAAATCCTCCATAATTCCTTTCCACATACTCCATATACTGTCTGTTTTCTCTTCTCTACAACATTTCCTCAAGCAAATCCTTGAGGAAAATCAGTTCAGTTTGTTCCTTCCACTTGCATCTTGAGTAGAGCTTCAGTGATGGACAGAATTGCAGATGTGCCCAGGGTCCAGGATACCATACTTTCTTGCCCTTAGTCTTCTGTGCTGTTTCTTCCTCTAACCATTAAGTGTCTATCTGCCTGGGCTTACTTCTTACACTCGTTTATAACACTCTTAATTTTCTTATGGCTCTCCTCTAGTCTGCTGAGTTTAATATCAGTGTTAAGTAAGATCTGGTACCTCTGGAAACCCAGATCTTATCTCTGCTGCAAATCTAGGTTGATATATGACTGCTTAATGTTACTACTGATTATGCAACCAAAATATTTTATCCCTGCCTTTCCCTATCCCTTCCAAACTTGCTGCTGCCTCAGCCTTTTCATTTTAGGACAGCTCCTCCATCTTTCTTACCCCAGAGCTTTCCACTCATTTCACAGAACCTTCTTTTTCTTTTTAGCATTTTATCCTGTCACACTTAATCATTTTCTTACATACTGTAATTGATTTTCTTCTACCTGTTAGAATGCAGTATTTGAAGACTAAAAATTTTAACCTCTTGGTTAACTGCTTTGTTTCAGTGTCTAGGATGCTAAGTACTTTTAATTTTTAGTAACATTTCATTTAGTAAAAATTGTATTCTGTATTCTAGAACATAAGATTTAGCTGGCTACATTTGGCTGACTAAGCTAAAAGTGAAATGTAAAGCAGTAGAGTGCTGTTACCTACCCACTCAGCACTCACACAGTCAGACACCAGGGAGTCATTCCCCCACTGTCAGCTTATCTAAGAAGTTTTTTAATAATCATTGTTGGGTATTTCACACTGCCATGAGAACTACAGATAGTTTTTGCTCCTTCCTAACTAAAGTTATCCATCTGATGATTCCACTAAGGTTAGAAAGAGTTCACATACCCAAATAATTTATCATCAAATATATAAGTTAGAATTCTCAGTACCTAAACTAGATTGTTAAAGCTTTAATATTAGATGTTTGGTACTCTGTTATTAAGTAGCTTTTGTTTTTTTTGTTTTTTTTTTGTTTTGTTTTGTTTTTTTTTTTGGTGGTGGTGGTGGTTTTGAGATAGGGTTTCCCTATAGCCCACAGGGCTGGCCTGGAACGTACTCTGGAGACCAGGCTGGCTGGGAACGCACAGAGATCGGCCTGCCTCGGCCTGTTGCTGCCGCCGGAGGGCGGGGATGTATATCGAGGAACGGTATGTTCCAACACGACCCAGCAAGGAGACATTTCTTAATGAAGGTGATCTAATCTCTTTAAATATATATATGAAAGGTTGAAAACACACATCTTTGTTCCTATAGCACATCAAGAAGTTCAGTGAAAGCTGTGTCACAAAGCTAATACCAGGATTCTTCTCATAGAAAATTGAAATTCTCAACTATTCTTTTTACCATGTACTCTGTAGATACAAATCTATTTCAAAGTCCATATATTTGAAAATTTATATAAGTAACAAGTTGTGCATCTGTTTTGAGTTCTGTTTTTTAAACCTACCTATTGCTGTTATATGTTAAAGTTAGATTAGCTGTGTTGGTGGGTGTACATGCCTATACTCTCAGCACTCGGGAGGCAGAGGCAGGTGGATCTATGAGTTCAAGGCTAGCCTTCTCTACAGAGCGAGCTCCGGCCAGCTGTGGACTACAAGACCAAACCCTGTCTCAAAAAAGACAAAAAAAAAATTAAAAAAAAAAAAAAAAAAAAGTTAGATTAACTGTCTTGGTTAAGAATAGCAGTTCAATTTCTGTATTAAATGATGTGCTTTTTCATATCATTAATAGTCTGTTCAACATTAAAACTTCCCTTTAGGGAGTGATGATGAATACAGTGATGATGATGACATGAGTTGGAAAGTGAGACGCGCAGCTGCTAAGTGCCTGGATGCCGTAGTTAGCACAAGGCATGAAATGCTTCCAGAATTCTACAAGACCGTCTCTCCTGCACTGATATCCAGATTTAAAGAGCGTGAAGAGAATGTAAAGGCAGATGTTTTTCATGCATACCTTTCTCTTTTGAAGCAAACTCGTCCTGTGCAGAGTTGGCTGTGTGACCCTGATGCGATGGAACAGGGAGAAACACCTTTAACAATGCTTCAGAGTCAGGTCAGTTTTCACGTTTGCTTTAAAAGTCATGACAGTGGTGTTTCAAACATTGCTTTTAAATACAAATGTGAGTTCCAGAATTCTTTACAGAAACACAAAGATTATCTTTGCTATTAATGGAGAAGCCTTAGAGCTATGGAATCAGGTGGCCAGCTTCACTTTTAATTTGTGTGATCTTGGACAAGTTAGTCATTTTATTAAGCCTTGCTTTTATTTGTTTGTAATAAGGGTTTACATAGAAGTAGTTACCCAGGGTTGTGACAGGTGAAATGATCTGTGTTGTTTCATTGTACAATTTGCTAAATAGTAAGTGATATAATTCTTGCTACTAATTATACACATGCAAGTTCCTAAACATTAAAGCTCTATAGCACCCATTTACTAAATTTTGTTCCTGTTGGACATTTTCCTACCTACATGTAATCCCCTTAGCAGCTATGCTTGCTTTGTTTTGAGATGGTCTCATGCTAGAGACCAGACTGGCCTTGAACTCTCAGCTCCTCTTGCTTCTGGTTCCCAGGTGGTGAGATTACAGGCATGGTTTTCCATCTGTCTATCTTTAGAGATTACAAAACGATTTTAAAAGATTAAATTAGAAGAGAACGTATACCATGTCTTTCCTCTTTTCAAGTAATGCAAATAAATTTTAAACTGAACTTACATAAGGTGAACATCATCAAAGATTAATTATGGAAGAGGAAGAGGATAGTATAAAATATATGGAGGATATACAAGCAGTAAGGATATAGAAGTCAGATACTATTTAGTAGATTTGTGAGAAATTCCGTAAAGCTATGAAGAATTGCGTAAATCCTGTTGTCCCTGGCTCCAGATCATTGTTTGTTAATGATGTGTGTCTCTGTCGGGGCAAGGGTTGTTTTTTTTTTTTTTTTTTAATCTCTTTGTACTTACTTTGGGATTTTAGGAGCCGTGTCTAACCTGGCACCCGTGATTTGCCAGTGGATGGAGACCATATTTAAGTTTACTAAACATTAGGAAATTTAGACCACATGTCCCTGTTTGTCCCCCTGCACCCTGTACCTTTGAAGTATGATGTCTTTCTGTATAATAGGAGACTGAAAGAAAAAGAGAGGAAAAGAACTTGTATTTGATGATTCCTTTTCCATCTTTGGTCCATCAACACTTGGCTCTCTGGTGGGAGGTTTTTTGGTTTTTTTTTTTCTTTCTGTTTATAGATTATGTACTTAATTTTTAAAGTTATTTTAATCAAGAAATTATCACTTTATTATTTGGGGGGGCTGGTCTTTTTGAGACAGGGTCTCCTTGTAGCCCCAGCTGTCCTGGAACTCACTATGTAGACCAGGCTGGCCTTGAACTCACAAAGATCCACCTGCCTCTGCCTCCCGAGTGCTGGGATTAAAGGCGTGCACCATGTCCAGCTCAAGAAATTATTTTAATCAAGACTTGTTGCTTATTAGGGAAGCTTCTCTATTGCTATGAACAAAATAGAGTTATAAGAAAATATATATAGTACATACAGTAAACTTGTTTTGTAGCCAAGGACCTGTGTTTTTGCAGTAGCAGTGGAGAAATAAATTAGGATTGTAACCTCTGCTACCCCCTCCAAAAGATAAATGAGCTCTTTCTGCTCATTTTCTAAAATTATATTGAATATGTGGAGGAAATACCAAGGGATCAAGCAGCTAATGAGTGTGTAATATTTACAGGTTCCCAACATTGTTAAAGCACTGCATAAACAGATGAAAGAAAAGAGTGTGAAGACCCGACAGTGTTGTTTTAACATGTTAACTGAACTGGTAAACGTGTTACCTGGCGCTCTAACACAACATATTCCTGTACTTGTACCAGGTATGTAAAAACAGTCTTTTTGAGTACTTCCTAACTGCTTTTTATTTTATACTTAGGTAAACTTCAGTAATTGTTACCCTTAAAGGGAAATTTGTACCTAGAACTTTGTAATCTTAACTGGTTTGAACACATGAAATTAGATATTTGTGGTCAGGTGTCATGGTGGTGCACCCCTTTAATCCCAGCACTTAGGATGCAGAGGGAGGCAGATCTCTGTGAGATTGAGGCCAACTTGGTCTACACAGCAACTTCAGGGCAGCTGGGGCTACATGGAGACCCTGTCTCAAAAAGACAAAAGAAATTAGATGTTTTTAAGTAAAAAGGTATAAACTTTACCATGAAATCTTTAGATTTAATATTTGCTGCAGATTGTAACATGTCTACTGTTTTAGAGGTAATATAATATGGAAGAAAAATTTAGCAGTCACTTGGGGTGATTTTAATTTTTTCTTTTGTAAAGCTGCACAGAAATTATTAGATTTTGTTGTTGTCTTTTCAGGAATTATTTTCTCGCTGAATGATAAATCCAGCTCATCAAATTTGAAGATCGATGCATTGTCATGTCTATACGTAATCCTCTGTAATCACTCTCCTCACGTTTTCCATCTTCATGTTCAGGCTTTGGTGCCTCCAGTGGTGGCTTGTGTTGGAGATCCATTTTACAAGATTACATCAGAAGCGCTTCTTGTTACTCAGCAGCTTGTCAAAGTGATCCGACCTTTAGACCAGCCCTCCTCATTCGATGCCACTCCGTACATTAAAGATCTGTTCGATTGTACAGTTAAGAGGTTAAAAGCAGCCGATATTGATCAGGAAGTCAAAGAAAGGGCTATTTCCTGTATGGGACAAATTATTTGCAATCTTGGAGACAATTTGGGTCCTGACTTACCAAATACACTTCAGATTTTCTTGGAGAGACTAAAGAATGAAATTACCCGGTTAACTACAGTGAAAGCATTGACACTGATTGCTGGGTCACCTTTGAAGATAGATTTGAGGCCTGTCCTGGAAGAAGGAGTTCCTATCCTTGCTTCATTTCTTAGGAAAAATCAGAGAGCTTTGAAGCTGGGTACCCTTTCTGCCCTAGATATTCTAATTAAAAACTATAGTGACAGCTTGACAGCTGCCATGATTGATGCAGTTCTAGATGAGCTCCCTCCTCTTATCAGCGAAAGTGATATGCATGTTTCACAGATGGCTATCAGTTTTCTTACTACCCTGGCAAAAGTATATCCCTCTTCCCTTTCAAAGATAAGTGGATCCATTCTCAATGAACTGATTGGACTTGTGAGATCACCCTTATTGCAGGGGGGAGCTCTTAGTGCCATGCTAGACTTTTTCCAAGCTCTGGTTGTCACTGGAACAAACAATCTAGGATACATGGATTTGTTGCGCATGCTGACTGGTCCAGTTTACTCTCAGAACACGGCTCTTACTCACAAGCAGTCTTATTATTCCATTGCCAAATGTGTAGCTGCCCTAACTCGAGCATGCCCTAAAGAGGGGCCAGCTGTAGTAGGTCAGTTTATTCAAGATGTTAAGAACTCGAGGTCTACAGATTCCATTCGTCTCCTGGCTCTCCTGTCTCTCGGAGAAGTTGGACATCATATTGACCTAAGTGGGCAATTGGAGTTAAAATCTGTAATATTAGAAGCTTTCTCATCTCCTAGTGAAGAAGTAAAGTCAGCTGCATCCTATGCACTAGGCAGCATTAGTGTGGGCAACCTTCCTGAGTATCTGCCATTTGTTCTACAAGAAATAACCAGTCAACCCAAAAGGCAGTATCTTCTGCTTCATTCCTTGAAGGAAATTATTAGCTCTGCATCAGTGGTAGGCCTTAAACCATATGTTGAAAACATCTGGGCTTTGCTGCTTAAGCACTGTGAGTGTGCAGAGGAAGGCACCAGAAATGTTGTTGCTGAATGTCTAGGAAAACTTACTCTTATAGATCCAGAAACTCTCCTTCCACGCCTTAAGGGGTATTTAATATCAGGTGAGTGTCTATAAAAATTTATTGACAGTTGTCTCTAAAGATGTCTAATGAACCAGAAACTGTGTTTTTTTGTTTGTTTGTTTGTTTGTTTTTGTGGGGTTTTTATATATTAAAGCCACGGGGCTGGAGAGATGGCTCAGCAGTTAAGAGCACTGACTGCTGTTCTTGCAGAAGGCCTGGATTCAAATCCCAGCACTCACATGGTGCCTAACCTTCTATAACTCCAATTCCAGGGGATCTGATGCCCTATTCTGTGCTCTGTGGGCACTGCATTACATGGGTGTATTTGCATACATGCAGGCATAACACTCATACACTTAAATTTTAAAATTTTTATTAATTGAAAATTAATATATATAAAAGGCAAGTTAAATATGTTCTAAAATACTTTAGATTTGTCAGTGTTCATCCCCTTAGACCAACTAGAAGGTAGTAATGGCTATTCATTCTTTAAATAATAAAGACATTACTTAATAAAAAATTGAAAATTTTAAGCCGGGCGTGGTGGCACACGCCTTTAATCCTAGAACTTGGGAGGCAGAGGCAGGAGGATCTTTGTGAGTTCAAGGCCAGCCTGGTCTACACAGTGAGTTACAGGACAGCTGGGGCTACAGGGAGACCCTGTCTCGAAAAGACCAAAAAAAAAAAAAATTGAAAATTTTGTAAGACAATAGATTTAACCAGTCTTATGTGAGGGCTAGGTCCTTTGTTGCTGCTTCCCTGGGTCACCTTCATAAAAGACATACTTTTCTTTTGATATCTGAAAAGATAGGGTTTTTTTGTTTTGTTTTGTTTTTTGTTTTGTTTTGTTTTGGGGGTTTTTTTTTTTGACAGGTAAGGAAACTGTTATTTAGTATCCTGAAAGCTAGAAGAAATATCCTTTTTGGCCAAAGAGAATTAGAAAATTGAAGACACTGGTATTTTAGAAATGTCATCCATACAATTTAATGCGTACCAATTGACTTGCATTGTTTTTGATTAGGCTCATCATATGCACGAAGCTCAGTTGTTACAGCTGTGAAGTTTACTATTTCTGATCATCCTCAGCCTATTGATCCACTACTAAAGAACTGCATAGGTGAGTGGAAACAAACTGGTTAACTGCTTTGGGAAAGTACAAGTTATTGTCAAGGAACTGTTCATTTCAGTAACAGACCAATGCTAGGAAGTTTTTGTTTTTTTATTGCTGAGGAAGTAAATGCTCATAAATCTTTCATTATGAAGATCATTAATAATGTACACTTTTTAAAATTTTTTTAAATTTATTTTCGTATATGTATGAATGTACTGTCTGCAAGTAGGTTTGTGCACCCTGTCATGCAATGCTGTGGAGGTCGGAAGAGAGTGTCGAATTCTTCTGGAACTGGAGTTAAAGACGGTTTTTAGCCGCCATGTGGGTGCTGGGGATTGAACCCAGGTCCTCTGCAAGAGCAGTTGGCACTCTTAACCACTAGGCCATCTCTCCCGCCCCAATAATGTACACTTTTACAACATTAAGTTTTGGGCAGTTTTTTGTTTTGTTTGTTTTATTTTTTTTGTGGTCTTTTTGGGACAGGGTCTCCTTGTAGCTCCAGCTGTCCTGTAACTCTGAAGATTTACTCTGTTAGAAAAGTGCTACCAGGTGATTTTGTTAATCACTGAAATTAGTAAATACATCATTATATCTTTAGAGTCTATCTACTTGATAAATTAGGGGGGTGACCTAAAGTAGCTTTAATAACTCTAGTACAGCATTTGACTGAGCATTAGAATCACCTAAGAAGCTAAAAATTAAAATCCCAGGAACTGGGGACCATTAGTTCAGTCTGTGACACTTTTATCCATTTTTTTTTAATTAGTATTAGTAATTTTCTAGGTATCAGCATTGAGTTTACCAATATACAGTATCCATAGTTTTCCCTTGTTTTATCAGTTAGTCTGTCTTTCAGACACTATTCAACAATATACACCCTTTTATTCTGCTCAGTGGCCCTAAAAGCATAATCCTTATTTATTGATTGGGAAACTAAAGCTACTCATTTAATGTAGGAAATGATCTATGGGACTTTAAGGATTTTTGCATTTAAATTCCACATTTACAAAATAGCTGACTTAAAATTGGATTTTCGTGGTAGCACACGCCTTTAATCCTAGCACTTGGGCAGGGGCAGGGGCAGGGGCAGGGGCAGGGGCAGGGGCAGGGGCGCAGGGACATCTTTGTGAGTTCAAAGCCAGCCTGGTCTACAGAGTGAGTTCCAGGACAGCTCTTCTGGTCTGTGCTTAGCCTGCCTTCTTATACAAGCCAGAACCACTTGACCAGGGAAGGTACCACCCACATGGGGCTGGGGCCCTCCCATATTACTCAGCAATCAAGAAACTGCCTACAGACAAGTCTGATAGAGAACATTTCCCAGATGAGGGTAACTCTTCCCAGGTGTGTCAAGTTGACAGCTGAAGTTATCCAGCACACCTTAATTCAGTTGTTTTTCTTCTTATTTTTCAGGCGATTTCCTAAAAACTTTGGAAGACCCAGATTTAAATGTAAGAAGAGTAGCCTTGGTCACATTCAATTCTGCAGCCCACAACAAGCCATCACTAATAAGAGATCTCTTGGATTCTGTTCTTCCGCATCTTTATAATGAAACAAAAGTTAGGAAGGAACTTATAAGAGAGGTAAGTTAGATTACATTATTTAGCTCAGCCTGTCTTCTAAAGTATCATATACTTGTATGTTCTTTTTTGTTTTAACAGGTAGAAATGGGTCCATTTAAACACACAGTCGATGATGGTCTGGATATTAGAAAGGCAGCTTTTGAGTGTATGTATACACTTCTAGATAGTTGTCTTGACAGACTAGATATCTTTGAATTTCTAAATCATGTTGAAGATGGTTTGAAGGACCATTATGATATTAAGGTAAGATGTTTGTGAATGTTTATAAAATGTTTAAGAAAACTTGGATGTGGGCTGGAGAGATGGCTCAGTGGCTAAGAGCACCAACTGCTCTTGCAGAGGACCCGGGTTCGATTCCCAACACCCACATGGCTAAGAACCGTCTGTAAGCTGGGCGTGGTGGTGCACATCTGTAATCCCAGCACTGGGGAGAAAGAAGCAGGCGGAGCTCTCTGAGTTCAGGGCCAGCCTGGTCTACAGCGTGAGCTCCAGGCCAGCTGGGACTTAAAAGGGAGACCGTGTCTCAAAAATACAAAAGAAAAGAAAAAACTTGGGTGTAACAACTTGTGCTTATATTTTTGTGTAATTTTATGTGTAAGAAAAATTGGCTATCAAGAATTTTTAGTAAGCATCTTATAAACTGTAATGTGCAATAGCAGAAAGGCATTGTGGGATCAATTGACACACAAGAAATACTCAAACCCATCCCTTTCCCCCCTTTTTAAAAAATAAATAAAAGGAAGTGGACCCAGAATTAAGAACTATAGTTTCAGCTTGCTTAATGAACAATCTTTGCTCAAAAGATTTCAGACAAGTATTGCTGCTTAAAGTACAAATTTGTGGCATTTTAGACCTTTTTTTTTTTTGGCCTGTCTTAATGGTAAACTGTAGTTGCTGTCCATGGACAATTTTCCCAGTTTCTGTATATTGTGTTGATTATTCGGGGGGTGGGGGGGGCGCTATCTTTGGAGCTGGGCTAAAGGATAATTTTTTCTTAACTGTATTTTTCAAGACAGTACATACCGTTCAATGTCAAGAATTTTGTTAGAGGACAACCTGGAAGAATTGTTGATTCAGATAAAGCAACTTATAAAAGGAATTAGAAAGGAATCATACAGCTCTTTAGGTTTGAGAGCAAGAACTCTTGTCTTTCTGTTCGCTCATTTCCATTTTTCATATGGCAGTAGAAGGATGACTTAAAACTAAAATGAGTAAATGAATTAAGTCCTTGTCATCTAGGGCCTTTGGCCTAGCAGAGCAGTGGCTGTTGAGCAGTAACTGAGCCATAGTGCCAGATGCCAACATTTATGAAGTAATTCTATAAACTTACAGTCCAAGAGAAAAATAATTATGCATTATTTTATATAGATTTTTTCAGGTTTTGTATATATTTAATTTGAAAGATAGTAACCACCCTCAAAATCTGATGAAAAAGTAGAAATTTATAAATTGTGCTTCCAGTTTATTAATTTTCTAATTAATGAATTCCAGTTCTGTTACACATGAGCTTTCTCAGAAGTACTGAATCTCTTTATCCTAGCAGATAAAATAATACTATCTGGGGATAGGACTGAGGAATTGGTGTGTTTTAAGTTTCTTGGGTGGTTCTAATGTGCAGCAAAATTAGAGAAAAATTTTCTAGTTTTATATTCTAGAACCACACAGCAGTTGAAGTTTCTCTAGCACTTACCTCAGATAAAGTTTGAAATGAATCTGTGACTCTGAATGGCAAATTACATTAAATGAAGGTTTGTTTTGCATACTAGTAATTTTTCTTTTCTTTTTTTTTTTTTTGGTCTTTTCGAGACAGGGTCTCCTTGTAGTNTGTGGAATTTACTTAGGCTGCATTTTTAACACAGTTCCTGGAATCTAAACCACAGACATGTTGCTTTTGTACTTAAGGGGTCACCAGTGCATATGAATATTTGCTCAGAAGATAGAGTCATTAACCCCTGAGTTGCTACAAGCAGGCTCCTGCAATTAACCCTTGGGTAGCTGCAGGCAGGCTTCTGCAGGTCCCCCTTCTTTATATAAAAAGGCAAAATAAAGGCAAAGAAGCTGTGTCTGTCTTAGGTTCGGGTCTGCTCAGGCGCCCTCCTTAACCATCGCTGGGTAGGTAACCTCTGGCGTTACCCCCCTGTCTTATCTTGGTAGAGCAGGCTAGCCTGATTCTGTGACCCCATTACCCGTCACTGACTATCCAGCTTAGCAAACTGTATCATCATAAAAACATGCCTCAGTATAAATGGAGGAATCCTGCATCACCAATTGTTGGTAATGAACTTGCAGGGGTTTGGCCTGAATGGCCTCAATTTGAGAACATAAGAATGTCATTAATTTATTAGAGATCACTGGGCCCAAAGATATCACAAGAAGCAGCCCAAGCAAGGGACCAAGGATAGTGGGTAGAAGGGTGGCAAGCCAAGGGGAAGTGCTGAACCAATTACTGAACCATCCCTGTTCTTTTTCTCCTTGTAATTTTCTTTGTTGCAAGCCTTCTCTAACTTTTAGGAGGGATTCTTTAAGGACACCAGAATGATCAGCAAAAAAGCAACATTCCTCTTTTAGGGCAGCACACAAGCCTCCCTGTTGTAATAATAATAGATCTAAACCTCTTCGATTTTGTAACACCATTTCTGCCAGAGATGAGAGGGACTCTTGTAAATGACTAATTGCTTTTTCTTTCTTTCTTTTTTTTTTTAATATTTTATTTTATTTATTTATTTATGTGTCAGAAGAGGGCATCGGATTCCCCTGGAACTGGAGTTCTGGAATTGGAGTTACAGACGGTTCTCAGCCGCCATGTGGGTGCTGGGGATCGAACCAGGTTCCTCTGCAAGAGTAGTCGGCGCTCTTAATTGCTAGGCCATCTCTCCAGCCCCCCCCCCAATTTCTTTAAAAATTTTTTTACCTAACATGCAACATAGTTTGATGATATTTAGATCCGATCCCCACTCCACACCCTCACTGACATTCACCCAAATAACACTTATTCTCTGTTTGACCAGTTCTAGAATTCTGTAATAGTCCCCATCTGTTGCAAAAAGAAGGTTCTTTGATGAAGGGTGAAAGGTACACTTGTCTATAAATATGAGGATGCATATTTAGAATAAAGAAATTACATAGGTCTAGGATGTGTCAGTTGGTTTCTTGTTAAGGGCCAAAGTTCCCCCTCTCTTTGTTTCAAGTAAGTGGGCCTAGATTTTCAATCTTCAGAATAGTGATGTAAAATATCCCCTTATAAGGAGAATGGTACCTGGGCATGATGGTACACACCTTTAATCCCAGCATATCTCTGTGAGTTCAAGGCCAGCCTGATGTACATACTGAGTTCCAGGCCCGCTGGGTCTATAGGGAGACCCTGTTTTTAAAAAAAAAAACAAGAAGAAAAGATTGCTAGTGTGCCTTTTGGACCTATGAGAAAGTAGCTTTGGTTTACTTGCCAAGAATTCCTGTGCACAAGTTTTGTTGATGTAAGAACTGTGTGTTATAGCATGTAATCTAAACCTGCTTTGTATTACAGGTCAAAGCAAATTCAGTAAAGCAGGAGTTTGAAAAGCAAGATGAGTTAAAGCGATCTGCCATGAGAGCAGTAGCAGCACTGCTGACCATTCCAGAAGCAGAGAAGAGCCCACTAATGAGTGAATTCCAGTCACAGATCACTTCTAACCCTGAGTTGGCGGCCATCTTTGAAAGTATCCAGAAAGATTCATCATCCACTAATCTGGAATCGATGGACACTAGTTAGATGCTTGTTCACCATGGGGACCATTCCATTTGACTATACAGTGCACTGAATTGACGAGTTAATCATCAGACACGGGAAGAGAAGTGTCTTAAAAGCTTCAGAATGTTCCACTTTTTTTCCTTCATGGAGTTTGTTCAGCTTTCTTCCATTGTTGTTTTGTAGCATTTACTTCAGAAATCTGTAATTCCATAATCCAAAGTTGTAAAACCACTAATGTTCTAGTGGTTACCACAACATTTAAAATGGAAACTAAAACAGATTTATGGAATGTGGAGCTAGGGTCCAGTATCTGTTTGCCCTATAATGTGTAGGATTAAAATGTTAAAATTTTGTGACCATGAATTTCTTTGTTTTATAAATGTTCTCATTTAAAAATCAAAAATTCTGCAAGACAAAACCATGTATAACTCTTTCAGCAACATAAATTGATTTTTAACTGGCAGAGAAGAACATCCATATAAGACTTGTTACATTTTAGAGAGATTGGCAGTTTAACAAAGATAATAAGCTACCAATTTTTAAATATAGTATGAACAATATCCCTGTTGCACACGCTAATTTTGCATGAACAGGTTTACAAATATGTATTGTCTGTAAAACAGCATGTGCAGATTATTAATACATGTTAAAATAAGTATTAATGCAATTTTCAGATATTTATTTTTTGCACAGAAAACATTATCTGGTGAGAAAGGAGTAAATTTTTGAAACTGGTTTTCTTACTGCCAATATGAATTTGCGGGTGTTTTCAACAGTTCAACTCACAATAACAATTTGCGACTTTTTTCTATTATAAACTGTCTCACACACTTAAATAGTTTTTCTCAGCTACACATTTGTGGCCTGTTTCTCTACCTAGAAGTTCTCAAAGCCAGGCTTTTATTCATTCCTGTTGGATGTCTGAATTTATTATTGAAGGAAAATCTTATCTATGCTTTTGAATTTTGTTTTAGGAAATTTCTGAAACCAGCTATTACAGGTTTGTTAGCTAACTTTTTTTAGATAAATTAGGTTTTCCCCATCTGTTGTAGAGCTAATTTACATACTGTATTTGGTAAGTGTTAACTAGGTTCCTGATTAAGGTATCTGTGCTGAGGGAACAAAGCTTTTTGCAGTACCTTCTGTTGTGGTTGAAATTTTATCTGACATATCATTCAATGAGCTCATTTCACACTGTAGCCTCTTCCCTCAAATTTGTGGTGCTCCTGTAACCCTAAGAACTGTTCTGAAATAAAAGACATCTCCTATGCTGTGCAAACATAGTTCACATGTGTTGAAGGAGGCACTTGTTAAATTGAGTGACCAATTTCAAGTAATCAGATATTTGAAAACTGCACCCTTATATTTGAAACTGTGAATTAGAAGTATTTTCCTGATGTAGTACCTACATACTGTAACAGTCAGATATGCAGTGATTTTAGTTGATAATATACTGTGGTTATTAACAGCTTGATTTTGAATGTTCAGATGATAGTTGAGAACTCAGTGCTACTAGTGAGGACTTTGTTGCATTGACATGGAATATATGAAGTTGCTGTGTCAGAATATGGCAGGTAACAATTTTACACTATAATACACATAAAGTTATAATAGGGGTTTATTTTGAAATGTTTATTATGTACTGTGCATTACCATGGTATAGAAGTTGTGGATAGAGATAAGTTTTGGTTGCATGGTTTTGCAATAAATTAGAATACTGCAGGTTCTAGAACTGAATAGAAGACTTTTGGTAGGCACATGTTTTGTGAATGACTTGGTTAATTAATCACAGTGATACCCAAACATTTTGATTAGAATTTTTCCTTTGCTTGCTTTTAACTTCAGGATGCATAGTTGTGTTTTTCTAAAGTCTTTTCAAATTGGCCATTTTCCTGGATAGTTAAATTCTTATAGTACTGAAGAAAATACTACTAATGGTTTTAGTGTTGATTTGCCTATATATACACAACATTGATGTCAGAAGAATGCTTGGGAGTGTTTAAAATGCTGAGTCACACTGGTTGAGTTCATACTTCCAAGGTGCTATGGTTCAGTCACTGGAGTGGAGGTAGCAGGGTGAGGAATCCAGCCAGGCATACTACCACTCATAATGCTGACTAGAACAGGTAGGAGATGTGTGGGCAAGCTATTTGCCAGTTTTAGCACATTTAAATTAGTGTAAATCTGTCTGGATTTTTTTTTTCTTTTTTTTTTTTTTTAAATTAATTTTATTTATTTCCGTATGTGTATGAATATACTGTCTGCATGCAAGTTTGTGCACCCGTGTCGTGCAACGCCGCGGAGGTCAGAAGAGGGTATCGGATTCCCCTGGAACTGGAGTTCTCCTGGAATTGGAGTTTCAGCGGTTCTTGGCCGCCATGTGGGTGCTGGGGATCGAACCCGGGTCCTCTGCAAGAGCGGTTGGCGCTCTTAACCGCTAGGCCATCTCTCCAGCCCCATCTGTCTGGATTTTTAAAAAGAAAGCTCAGTACAAATTGAGTTTTAAATTGTCTTACAAGTAAAACAGGCAGAAAGGAAAGTTGGTTTGGTAGAGTCTAACCTAAAAAGTTACTTATATATTGTCAGTAAAATTGAATGATATTATTAAATCATATATTTTATTAATGATATCTGAAGCTTACTTAACTGTTAGAAGTTAGAATTCTTAGAAGGTTGGAATGATGACTTAATTAAAATGTTTGTATATTTACATAATTTTTATTTAATCATAATTTGACAGCCAAATTAGCCCTTTTATCTATACATTCCTTGGATAAACAATAATTAACATGGGATGTTTGATAGTTTTCTCTCTAGCTCAACCTCAGACATGAAGTCACAATTGAAGTTCAAAATGTTGAAATATATGAAATCCTCAGCCTTTGGCAAATTCATTTAACTTTGTTTAACTTGTTCATAAGCCTTTACAGCTATATTCAGTTCCATGATAAAGTGTATAGTGATGTTTTGTAATTGAAGTAATATTTTCTGCCCATATTAACTTTCACTGAAAATTTTCAGAAAACTGAGTAAGGAAGATCATGAGTTCAAGGCCAGCTTGAGCTACCTAATGAGATCCTTTCTCAAAAAAGTGGGGGATCGCCGGGTGTGGTTGCACATGCCTTTAATCCCAGCACTCGGGAAGCAGAGGCAGGCGGATCTCTGTGATTTCAAGGCCAGCCTGGTCTACAGAGCAAGTTCCAGGCCAGATCTAAATTCCAACTGTTTTAAATTGTATCTTAATTTTTAAGACACTGCTACCTTAGATTCATACCTTTTCTTGAAATCGTGTTCAATTTCCCATGGAATGGAAAATTGACATGATGGTAACAGGTCATTTACTGTTTGGGAAAAAAAGTTATTCTAATTTTACCTGATTTTTCAGTTGCCTAAAATTCCTTTGTACTTGTGGTTATAAAAGTGGAACAGAATGGAAATATTTGGCCATTAGCTATTAAAAGCTCACCAGATAACTATGTTTTCTTAAGCAAAACACAAAATGAAATATATTCTTCTTTTCCAATACAGTAAGTTGCTTGTTTTACTATTAATGCTAATAAAGATTTTTGTGAAGACCTATACTGTGGTTTAGGGCATAGGGCATACTAAAACTAACATGGTTTTGCTCTTTTATGTTAGAAAATTAGCTTGGAGTCCTCAAAAGGATTTGGTTTTTATAGGGCATTTTAAAAGCCAACTTTAATTAAAACTACCAAAGAGGTGATGAATAGGACTCTGCTTTCTTAGACCTGTGATACCAAATTTCTGAACAGTTTTAGTAGATTGAAGATCTGTGTTGGAGCCTTAATACCTTGACCTTCAGACCTTTAAATTCTGGTGTCAAATCTCTATCTCATGATTCAATATGTTTGTTTTCCTCGGGTCTTCATAAGAAAGAGAGGAGAAAAACTTGAAATATAATTCTTTTAGATTAGCAAGTATGGAGGTTAGTATATTTGTTGGTTAACAATTGAACATTAAATGACTTACTTTTGAGAGAGAGTATGTGTGTGTGTGTGTGTGTGTGTGTGTGCGTGTGCGTGCATGTGTGCATGCATGCGCACACAAATAAAAAGCAAAGGGGAGTTCTATCTTTGATGCCATGGCAGCCCCATCTCTTACTAGTCTGTAATAATCTGTTACTCTGAAAAGCTGTTTACTTGTTTCACAGATACTTCACATTTAAAAACAAAAGTCCCACTGCTTACTAGCCGAGGGCAGCTAATATATCTGAGCTGCTTCGCTGTAAACTTGGTGTGGCATATTCAGAAGACACGTATTTGTTTGCAGCCATTGCTATATGTAAACTAAGTTAGGCTTTTCCTAAGAGATGTGGAAATAAACTCCTGATTCCTTATTGTAGAAATGAAATCCATGTTTTCCTTGAGAATTTATACTGCAGTAGAAAAATTCATCTTTAGCTAAGGAATTATTAAGAGTTTGGCCTTGGTATTGTGGGGTGTGCTGTGGATTGAGATGTTGGCATCCTGAATCTTAATGCCAGTAGCAGTATCACTCCTTTCTCAGAGCTACCAGCATCAGTCCTAGACATTGGTCTGTGTCCACAGATGAGGGGAGAGGGCATTGCCTCGTTTCAGAACCAGTGTTCTGAAAGAAGTTTCTCGTTTCTAGCAGCTATATTCAACTGAGATTAAATAAGGTTGTTTTTTTTTTTTTTGTCAGTGGTGGGTTTTATTTTATATTTTGTTTTTTTTTGACAGGGTCTCCCTAGTCCCAGCCCCCCTGGAAGTCACTATGTGGATCAAGCTGGCCTCTGAGATCCACCTGCCTCTGCCTCCAGGATTGGGATTAAATGCATGGGCCACCAGGCCTGGCATTAAGTCGGTATTTCTTTGGAGAACGTAAATGGCTCTCATATTTACCTAAGAGTTTTTCCCATGTGTCAGTTTTTTCATCTTAACTATGCTTGTAATCAGCCAATTCTGATAATTAAAATTTGCATGGTTTAGTGTAAGCTGGTTTCTGTTACACATAAAATGACCCCTGGTGTTTTATTTATTTATTTATTTATTTGTTTATTTATTTATTTTGGTCTTTTCGAGACAGGGTCTCCCTGTAGTCCCAGCTGTCCTGGAACTCACTCTGTGGACCTGGCTGGCCTTGAACTCACAAAGATCCCCCTGCCTCTGCCTCCGAAGTGCTAGGAACTAAGGCGTTCACCACCACGCCCGGCAACCCCTGGTGTTTTAAATGGATGCTCTTTTATAAATCCCTTAATCTGTTTTTCTTCAGCTGTAATGAAATGTTATAAAAAGGGGCCACTAACATAATGCGGTGTGAGGCAGTTTAAATGCTTTGTGGCCACAAGGATCTAATCCACTTGAATTTTTTTAATACAGAAGTTTTATTGAAAACATTATAACATTGTAAATATTATTTAAAATATCTGAAACATTTCAGTAACACAGAATGTATGTGTAAATGTAAATGCACCCAACCAAAGAACAAAAATTTATAAAACTAGAATAGCAGAATGGAAGAGGAAAGTGAGCATCTCCACAACTGCTGGGTGCTTCAGTATGCCAGCTTTCGTAGTTTAAAGTCTGTCCACACAAATGGTTTAAAAATGGTCATCTTGGTGGTGACATAAACCACCTAAACAAATGGAAACAAGGAGCACTCAGCAACTGCAGAACGTGCATCCTTCTCAAAATCACATGGTACATTCTTCAGAATACCCCATGTGCTAGGCCACAGTACAAATTTCAGTACATTTCAAAAGCTCGAATGCATCCAAAGTAACTTCTGATCATAATAAAAATGAGCTTGCTACAAAAAAACCTCAAAGCCTGATAAGAAATAATCCTTTAAAAAGCCAATGAGACAGAACTCAAGAAACTTGAAACTTCTAGATATTAATGAAAAGCTGCTGAAACCTAACTTTAGGCTAAATACACAAAAAAGATACATCAGACTGAAATTTGTAGTTTTTAGTATCTACATAATATAGAGAAAAAGTTTGAAATTGATAATTCATCAGCCAAGGTAAAAATAACATAAAAGTTCAGTATCAGTAGAAAGGAAAAGAGAAAGGTCCAAGTAAATGGATCTTCAGAATTTTTTATTGATAAGTTTGTCTGTTAGTTTGCTTTCTTCAAGTTTATCTTGATGCCAATCATGGCATTTTTTTCATGATTCCAATAAAGCATATTTGAGAATGTATAGCCCCCCAAAAAAGTGGGGCTAATTGTGAGGAGTCTGAGTATCAATAATGACATGAATTTGGTAACCTTGAACACTTTGTTGCACAGAGGCTTTGTGTTACGCTTAGGGCCTTGAACTCACAGATCTGCCTGTCTGTCTCCTGAGTTGCTGGGATTAAAGGTGTGTGCCACTATACCTGGCTTTTGTTATTTTCCTTTTTTTTTTTTTTCATGTGTACGAGTATACTGACTACATGTAGTGAGTTCAAGGCCAGCTAGGGGTACAGGGAAACCCTGTCTTGAAAAGACCCAAAAAATAATTACGCTGCAATACAAAGTCCCTGATTTAGAAGTGTTTATTCTGTGTCTGTTATTGGCAGCATGGGAGGGAGGAATGTGCTTTCCATTTCACTTGAGACTCAGGATAACCCAAACACCATTTGGAACATGCTGGTTTCTGCAGTACAGAGACCATAGTGTTGAATCACTTCAACTTCTGTGCTTTCACTTGAAATGGCACACGTGTTGCTTTTAGAAATCCCTTTCAATTACCCTGCAACTAAGCTCTTTTTTCTTTCATCTCCCTCCTCCGTTTACCTTGCCTTCACTGTAGACTACAACCGCCAGCCCCTTCCTCCAAAAATGTCACCAATTTTGCTTTTTCAAAATTTATTTATTTATTTACAATTATATTTATTTTTTTGTATGTGTATGAATGTACTGTCTGCATGTAGGTTTGTGCACCCGTGTTGTGCAATGCCGCGGAGGTCAAAAGATGGTGTTGGATTGCCCTGGAACTGGAGTTCTCCTGGAATTGGAGTTTCAGACGGTTCTTAGCCGCCACGTGGGTGCTGGGGATCGAACCTGGGTCCTCTGCAAGAGCAGTCAGTGCTCTTAACCGCTAGGCTATCTCTCCAGCCCCACCAATTTTGCTTTTTAAAAAAATTAGCTGGGTGTGGTGGCACACGACTTTAATTCCACCACTCAGGAGGCAGAGGGGGGCAGATCTTTGTGAGTTCAAAGCCAGCCTGGTCTACATAGTGAGTTCCAGTTCAGCTGGGGCTACAGGGAGACCCTGTCTCAAAAAGACCATTTATATGTATATATAAATAAAAGTTAAAAATCTAGTGCCTGGTGGTGTGGGAAATTACTTCAAAATCGTTTTCATTATGTAAACAAAAACAATGTTCTAAGAAGGCCAGGGGTGGCCTTAGATGATACCCTCATTTAGCGGTCTGAACCCCATGAGTTTTGTTTTGATTAATCTTTACTTTTATTTCCTTTTTCTTGACTTTATATTTTAAACTAAGAAATTATAATGGCATATTTATGGAGCATAAGGTAACTAATGTGAAGTAATTAAAGCCAACATACCCATTACCCCAAATACATTTGTGGTGAGAACATGTGAAATTTGGTCTTAGCAATTTTGAAACACATAACTCTAGTTACCATACTGTGCAGTACATCTCAAACACTTGTAACAAACTGAAGCCATTATTTCACTCAACCTCTTCGCAAGCTATAGCTTGGATGTTTCCATCTAGTTGTTCGAATTTAAACCCTAGTATTCTCTATCTGTCAACTGCTGTCATAGTCTCAGTCACTCTGAAACTGATCATTGACCTCATACAGGCTAATGGTCCATTTCCTCCTGGTCCAGCCTAGCTGCTTCCCGATTTTGTAGTTTGAATTGTTACTTGTGCTGGATAGCTTTAGTGTCAACTTGACACACCTGGGTTGAGGGAGCCTCAACTGGGGAATTGGCTCCATTGGACTGGCCTGTGGGCACATATGTGGAGTAGTCTTGATTGTTGGGCAATGTGGGAGGGCCCAGCCCACAATGGGTGGTGCCACCCTGGGCAGGTTGTTGTGTACCATATAAGAGGGCAGGCTGGGCATGGCCAGGGGAGCAAGCCAGTGAACAGCATTCCTCCATGGCCTGTGCTTCAGCTCCTACCTTGGGCTCCCTAAGTGATAAACTGTGACCCAGGAGATGTAAGCTGAATAAACCCTTTCCTCCCCAAGCTAGTGTCGGTCAGAGTGTTCTGTCACAGCAATGGAAGACAAACCAGAAACTTGTCCTCTGACAGGATTCTCCCTTTCGGTGTTACCGCTGAGCCTTTGCTTCCAAACTCACTGGACAACCAGTAGCCTCACTTCCTCAAGCATTTACAAACTTTATTCCAATTTTGCTGCCTAAAAACTTCCTTATGCCCATTCCCATCTCATATCCTCATCCCAGTGGTTGAACTGTCTCCTTTATCTGAAGAAACATCTGCTTTGCTAATTTCTTCCCTTCTCCACTCATTCTAACTGGCTTTCCTCTACTGGTAATCATAGCAAAACGGTTGCTCTGAGCTCTCTGTGCTCAAGCCTAGGTTGCAGCGACATGACTAAATGCACCAAGATCAGAATCATTGGTCAATAAGGGGCCTGGTATAGAGCCTCTCCAGAAAATGGGAGAAAATTAAAATTACCCAGCATGTCACATACACTTGCTCTTTTTCTGGCTAAACCAAGATGTGGCAGATACGGGTGTTTGGCTCTGGTCCCTACATAAGAACTGGCTGGGAGGGCCTAGTCCTACATCAGTTCTGTTGTCCGCAGCTAAATCTGCCAAGAGAAAACTGGAGGAATTGAAAGACTGGTAGAAATGCTGTGAATTGAGACAGTTCTAGTATACAATAAGGTTCATTTGCATGACTTTCTGAGGCTGAAATCTGGCAGTTAGCCATGTTCTTGAGTCGGTCGTTTTCTTGAACTCATTGTTCTGCTGTTGATCACTACCTACCTTGACTTCTAGAACTTCCCAGGATCTACTCCCAGGGTTTTCTTCGTGCCTTTGAAGCCATTGTAACTTAGTTTCTCTTAAATAGTATTCATAGATCAGGCCTCCTAACTTTTCACTGTAGGTAATGTGTGGGTAATCTCCATTTATGGTTTATGTGTTTATGTACCTTGTACATATTGAGTACTATGTAATTTTAACTCTAGTGATTTTCAAACAAAGCTGCATCAAAATCACTTGAGGGCTTGTTAAAATTTATTGTGGAGCCCTGTCCCAGAAGTTCTGATTCCATAGGCTTTAGTGGACCTAATAATTGATATATAAGTTTTAGATCCCAAGGCCGCCCAGGACCACATCTTGAAAACCACTGGATTGGGGTACCTAGAAAACTCCTAAAACTATGGTCCTGACCATTTTATACCTCTATGGTGGATGGCTCCCTTTTGCCCACAGGATAAGTAGCAAGTGCAAATCTGGTTATTCTCTGCCATGTAGCTTCAACATCTGACACACCTAGGGTTGGTCTTTATTCTCTGGCCCCCGTAGAATATTCTCTCAGCCACTATGCTTGTCTTTTACTCAAGTCCAAGGTATGCCTTTTGCCTCATGTCTTCCCTTGGCTTCCTCTCCTCTGGCTGCTCTTCTAGTAGACCTCCCTACTGCTAAGTTATGATAAGGAGACAACTGGAGGGCCAACCCCTGTGTCTGGAACCTCACTGGATTCCTACGTGTATAATGGTCAAATTTCTTAAAGCCACTCCTTACTAATCCCAAAGCAAATGCCATTTTCCATGCCATTACCAATGGAAACTGAGCAGGGAAAGGTATGAGAGGAGCCAAGTAGACCAAATTGTTCATTACAAGAAATCATCTGATTGATTTCTTAAGTCTGGGTAACCCAGTATACAACTCTGGCCCAACAACCTAGCCTCACTTTCTGCACCTAGTGGCACAGCTCAGGGTCCTTTCTGGACTAGGAATCCTGCTATGGCTAGTCAATAAGATACTGACTCATCTTGTTTACGGTACTGCCTACTCATCCTGCTCTCAGCACCTTCTAGAAGTTTTCAGAATTTTTGTAATTCCTTGGCCATTTTTCCTTCTCGACATGTTACTTTGGATTTATTCCTTTTCCTAAGTGTTTACTATTGTTTCAATAGAAATTTGAGACTGAAGAAATAAAGCCACACAAACCTGGGCATCTTAAAGCTGCTTAGTCTTCTATGAGTCTGCTTGAATGAGATGCCATTACAATACAGCTCTCAGAACTTCAGGATCTAAGCCTGGATTGAATTCTGGTTCTATCCCTTCAGATAGGTAGAACACTGAGCAAATTATTAGTCTTTCCACTTGTTTCTTCACCAGTAAAATGCAGTTTGTGAACCAGCCTAAATGCTTGCTACACTGTGGTAGAAAGCAGGTGCTCGAACATTTAAAGCTGTGCTCCTGTGTGAATGACAGGTGAGAAGACAGTCTGTCGTGGATTTTTTTTTTTTAATGTTTTAATCCTGCTGATGGTTACTTGGACTTTTCCAAATAAGAGAAGGGTATGAGGTTTCAATATTCTTAAAACATATATTTTGTGAATCCCATTATGGCTTGGCATTAGAAAAATAAGGTACATTTTTTTAGTAACTTGAAACAAAAAACCTAAAGACTAGTTCAGAAAGCATTAATAAATAACATCCTACAGTGTGAAATATTAAAACAATTGCATCTTAAGCATCTGGATTAACATTGTGCATCATTATATAACATTGCTTAGAGATTTTCAAAAAATGGAATTTTTTAAAATAGAATGAATCCTATGAATTAGAAAGCAAATAAAACCTTTTCTGTGAATGAGGTGATTACACTCCTAGGACACCAAGATATAACTGATGAATCAAATTTCTGTCTCCAGCTGTATTTTCAATATTCCTTAGCTACTTGGGGTCTTTTTATCTATTTATGGGAAAAATGTTGCTGAAATTGTGTGTGTGTATATTCATGTGTATGTACCTATATGTAGATGCATGTGTATGCATGCAAATAGAAGTCAGGGGCCAACATCAGGTGTCTTCTTCAATCTCTTCCCCATATTCTTCTTTTTTTTTTTTTTTTTTTAATTGTTTGTTATAATCTCATAAAACTTTAAGGCTTTTTTTGTTTTTTTTGAGACAAGGTCTCCCTTTAGCCCCAGCTGTCCTGAAACACTACGTAGACCAGGCTGGCCTTGATCTCATAGAGATCCATGTGCCTCTGCCTCCTGAATGCTGGGACCAGGAGTACATCACCACGTCTGGCCTCATATTATTCTTTTGAGACAGCGTCTCTCAGTGAACAAGGAACCCACCAATTGGCTAGGTCCTCCTATCTCTACATTTCCAGGACTGAGATTATAGATAGGTCCATGCCACTGTGCCTGGCTTTTTAAGATGGGTACTTGGGATCTAAGCTTAGAGCCTGTGCTCATATTGCAAGCACTTTACCAACTGAGATTCCCAAACCCCGATTGCTGAAATTTTGATAAAATTTTGTGTATAACTTGGGGTAGTTGGGTAACTGAATCTAGGTCTAGGATATTTTTATAATATTAGTCTTTTGGGCTGTGTATGTGTGTGTGTGCACGTGCGTGTGTGCATCTGTGTAAAAAATATTAGTCTTCCAATGAAGACTTTATTCCATGAATACAGAATATCTTTTTTTTTTTTTTTTTTTTTTTTCTTTTCAAAACAGGGTCTCCCTGTAGTCCCAGCTGTCCTGGAACTCACTCTGTGGACCTGGCTGGCCTTGAACTCACAAAGATCCCCCTGCCTCTGCCTCCGAAGTGCTAGGAACTAAGGCGTTCACCACCACACCAAGCAAAATAAAAAAATCATCTTAAGCCAGGTGTGGTGGCACATGCCTTTAATCCTAGCACTCAGGAGGCAGAGGCAGGTGGATCTTTGTGAGTTCAGTAAGACAAACATCACATGTTCTCTCTTATAAGTGGATACTAGCTCTGGGTCTTTAGTTACATATGTTTAAGTTGGAGTCCCCATAGAAATAAGGAAACAAGTGAGGGACCATGGGAGAAGGTTTTGACAGAGGAGATAGAATGCAGGTGGTTGAAGGGGGAAGCTGGACTAATGGAGCAGGGAGGTTAAGTGGGGTGAGTCATGGGGGGCAAGGTAGAAGAGGGGGCACACAGAGGGATAACTGACATCAAAAACTTTTGAAAACTCCACACGGAAACATAGTACTCTAGAAGGTCACTAAAATATGCACATATACATAAAGAGAGGTTAATTGGATTTACTCTATACGGACAATGCCTCTCCCATATACCACAGGATAGCAAATAAAAAGCCAGGTGCCAGGAACAGGTTAACTCTTTTGGAGTTGTTAGTTAATGGGGTCTAATAGATCCCCAAACATTACAAATTATTGTCATTGATCTTGCTTATCCTCTAGAACTTAATAATGATACCGTATTGCCAAAGACACTGCATACTTGAGTCAACATGATGGAGAGAAATCAAGGTGGTATGACTGTTAGGTCTGGGCTTCCCAGAATCCCAAGGGACACACAGGTGCCCACTTCCTCCAGAGGCTGTCAATCTTATGACCTCTTCCTCTGTACCCCATGGCTATAAATGGGTGGGCCCAGTTGCCATCTTGTCCCTGCCTTGCTCCTGCCTTTGTCCCACCACGTGTCTGCAGGTGGCCTGCACTGGCAGTCCCACATGGAAGTAAATCATGTTCCTGGAGTGACTTATGCCTCATGTGCCTTTTTATCTGGGGTTTGCACCTTTTATAACCTATAATACTGACCTCGAAGCTTTATTCCTATTGGCTGGCTTTCATAGTGCCGGAAAGTCCAATGCATGCTACTGGGGAAGAAAAATAATCATCCTTACACAGCTATGAACCCTTTTGCACTAACGTAATGATTGCCCCAGAAAGACATACCCATGGGTGCAGTGGTGGCAGGATTGTTATGGCAATCAACCACTTTCTGATTAGATTTAAGGTCTGCTCCATAAGATGGAATATTTGCCTGGTACTGTTAATGGGGTCAAGAACCTGAGACCAGGTAGATCTTGGTCCTAGGAGAGAGCCTGCTGCTATTTTTATGCTAAACAGACATGGTATTAAACTGACTTTTAAAGACTTACCCTTACACTAATAGATTAATGCGTCTCCCAACCTCATTAAGGTCAATGTGGAGTATTCGGTAGTAAATGTTCTATCGCATTCCTCCTCCTGGGACTTTCTTCAAGGAGGAGGAACTGGAAAGTTTGTAAAATCCAGAGGCAGGGCTGAAGAAATGTCTCAGTGGTTGAGAACACTGACTGCTCTTCCAAAGGACCTGGGTTCGATTCCCAGCACTCACATGGCAGCTAAGAACCGTCTTAGGCTGGGCATGGTGGCACACACCTTTAATCCCAGCACTTGGGAGGCAGAGGCAGGTGGATCTCTGTGAGTTGAGGCCAGCCTAGTCTACATGGTGAGCTCCGGGCCAGCTGGGACTAAAGGGAGACCCTGTCTCAAAAAGACAAAAACAAAACAAAAAAACACAAAAAAAGAATCATTGAGTGGCTACACAGAAAGTCTTTGCTAGAGACAACAAGGACTTTGTACATACAACTTTCTAGGGCCCGAGGCTGGATCTACAAGACCTGTATAAGCTCAAGCCAGACAAAGTCCCAGCATGTTGGGAGATAGAGGGGAGATAGGGAAGTCTCATCCACAGCTGAGGAGCTATTGGCAACTGATGGCTTCTGGGAGACAGAGTTTTTATCAGGGATGGACGTTTTTGTAGATGGGCTTACACCCATGCACATGCTGGCCGTATTAGATGGACTCAGTGGGTTTAAAAGACAAAAATAGAAGAAAACACTTGAAACTGGGAGGTAATAGTGATGGTAGGGGTAGGGGAGAACTTAGGGAGAACGGGGGTGCATGTATTCAAAACACATTGTATTGCTGGGCACGGTGGCATGAGCCTTTAAATCCCTGCAGAGGCAGACAGATCTCTGTGAGATCAAGGCCAGCTTGGTCTGCATAGGGAGTCCCAGTCCAGCTGATGTTAAGGAAGAGACTCTCTCTAAAAAAAAAAAAAAAAGCCAAAAACAGCAACAACAACAAAAAACTGTAACAACATCAAAAACCACATGAAACCTCTCCAAATAAATATAATCATTTGTGAAATTCTCAATAAAAAGGAGTTAAAACTATTGATAAAACTCTCTCAGGGCAAGGCCCAATCTGAAAAAACACTGTTTATACAATATGGAGTAACTTAAAGTAGGGCACATACTGATAGAAACAAACCCAGCCCACGGATGTAGTTTTGATTAGTTGGAAGTTCTCCTCTAGGTGCCTGTGACTTTGGTGTAATATAATTTTGTCTCATTTAAATTTGGGAAGGTGATAGCAGTAGGTGATGAGCAGCCAGTTTGCAGACAATGATTGCTTGTACTTGGTTGCTCATTAAGATAAACCCAAGGGAGGGCCTGGAGATATGGCTCAGTGATTAAGAGCACTGGCTGCTCTTGCAGAGGACCTGGGTTTGATGCTCAGCACCCACATGGTAGTTAACAACCTTCTGTAACTCCAGTTTCAGGGAAATCTAATGCTGTCTTCTGACCTGCGTGGGTGCTAGATGCCATGGGTACACTTACATGCTATGTGGACAGTACACTCATACACATAGAATAAAAATAGTAAATAATATCTTTTGGTCTTTTTGAGACAGAGTCTCCCTGTAGCTGTAACTGGCCTGAAACTTGCTATGTAGACCAGGTTGGCCTTGAACTTACAGAGATCTGCCTGCCTCTGCCTCCCTAGTGCCAGGATTAAAGGCATGCGCCATGATGCCTGGCATAATATTTTTTTTTTGTCTTTTTGAAACAGGGTCTCCCTGTAGCCCCAGCTGTCCTGGAACACACTGTGTAGACCAGGCTGGCCTTGAACTCACAAAGATCTGCCTGCCTCTGCCTCCCAAGTGCTAGGATTAAAGGCGTGCACCACCACGCCCAGTAGCATAATATATTTTTAAAAGATAGACCCAAGAGTAGCCGGGCATGGTGCTGCATGCTTTTAATCCCAGTACTTAGAAGGCAGAGACACAAGCATATCACTGTGAGTTCAAGTCCAACCCGGTCTTCATAGAGAGTTCCAGGGCAGCCAGCACTTGTTACATAGTGAGACCTTGTCTCAAAAACAAACAATAAAATCAAGGGCTGGAAAGATGGCTCAGAGGTTATAAACACTGGCTGTTCTTGCAGAGGACCAAGGTTTGGTTTCCAGCACCTACATGGTGGCTAACTGTCCATAAATCTAGTTCAGAGGAATCTGATGTCTTCTGGCCTCCACAGGCATTGCATACACAATGAAGCACTTACATACATGTAAGAAAAATACTCATATACATAAATATAAATAAATAAGTCTAATCAAATATACCAGAAAATGAAACTCAGGGGATCATTTCAGAATTTTCACTGTGGTAAAAATTATATTGCCAAGTGAAATATTGGGCAGAGTTTTAATATTTGGCAAGTGAGGTCCAGGAATATTCAAGGGAGCCAGATATAAGAACCAACAAACACGAAACAAGGGGCCACTTCGTTAGTGTCCCATTGGTGTAAATGAGGGGCATCTGGCTTAGGTCTGAAGCCTAAATGGCCCCCTTTATCTCCCTCAAGCCCGAGACTACATTTTGGCCTCTTTTATCCCTCGTATGTGGGTGGTTTCCTGGTAAAAGCTTTCATTAGAGTACTCACTCCAACAGGTCTGGGAACACACCCAGGAAGAGCGAGGCCTGGCCCTGAAGGAAGCCCAGATTCTACAAACACTCCTGCAGTCAGATACCTCACAGTGAGAATGGCTCAGTGGTGCACTGTTAATAAACACATACAACACACCCTCATGATCATATTAGCTTGGGGTGCCTAGAGAACCACTCTCCTGATGGAAAGCTCAGATTTGGGGCTTGGAGGAGTCTGGAAGCATCTCCCAGAATGTTGTGTCTGCTCTCGATGGTCACTGGGTTGATGGGATGCCTGTTTAGCAGCAGCAATAGCTGACACATCTTGCTAACGCCTGCTCCAGGATCACACACACACACACACACACACACACACACACACACACACATCCATGCTTTCCTTTGCTTGTGCATGACTCAAGTCCTAAGCCTATGGGCATAGAGGTTCACACAAGCAAATGATAATGATTTTACCATTCAAAATCAAACTAAAGCCTGAGCTCTTTGTCTCAATGGTGTGTTCAGTGGTAAATAGTGATCCAGTTTCAAAATTGAAAGGGTAAAAAAATTCCTAAGAGAGTCTGAAACTGAGAAGCCTTGTGTCCCCAGGCTGCGCCTGGATCCAGCCCATCTTCCAACATTATAGCTCTTTTGTGGGACTGCCTATGCTGTTTTACACAGTCACATCTATTGGTTATGTTTTATTATTTTTTTTCACACATATTTTTTGGTCTTTTTGAGACAGGGTCTCCCTTTAGTCTTGGCTTGCCTGGAACTCACTCTGTAGACCAGGCTGGCCTTGAACTCACAAAGATCCACCTGCCTCTGCCTCCCAAGTGCTAGGATTAAAGGCGTGCACCACCACGCCCGGCTTGGTTATGTTTTAAAGGGACATATACTGAAGAGCTTTGAGAACTGTGATTAAATTTGAAGTCCTTATAAACAGCCAAAGTCTGTCCTGTTTTATTACTTTGAATGAGAGTGCATTAAAAATGTTACTATCTAGTTGCAGACCTAGGCCTGATTGCCTGGACAGCCTTGTGAGATTAATTACAAGTCCAGAGCTGTCATTACATTTTGACTATTTTCTCTGGTCAGGAGCCCTCTGCCTATGAACTAGTGCTGGTTTTGTCTTCGACTCCTGGTGGAAAGGGTTTTGAAGTTCTAGGAGAAATCTGGGCTCCTGCTTCTCTGTAGAATTCTTCCAATTTATTTTGAAGGGGGTCATGCAGGTGGACCTTTTGGATTTACTGCATGAGGGCCTGTTGGTTTCATTCTTTATATGCTCAAAGACAAAGATACTGAAAATCATCCAAGTCAAAGAACTTCAAATGTGGAATACAACAAAGAAATTTGAATAATTTGCTCAGCTGATGAAATGCCTTGGGTCCTATGTGCTATGTGCCTGGCACTTTTGTTTGTTTTGGGGCTTTTTTTTTTTTTTTCGTCTTTTTGAGACAGGGTCTCCCTGTAGCCCCAGCTGTCCTGGAACTCACCCAGTAGATCAGGCTGGCCTGGAACTTACAAAGATCCGCCTGCCTCTGCCTCCCTAGTGCTAGGATTAAAGGCATGCACCACCACGCCCAGCTTAAAATGTGCATCTTAAACCATAGACATTTGCCAGCTTCTGTTTCTTTCTCTTTCTTTTTTTTTTTTTTTTTTGTGTCTTTTCGAAGAGGGTCTCCCTGTAGCCCCAGCTGTCTGGAACTCACTCTGTGACCATGGCCTGGCCTTGAACTCACAAAGATCCGCCTGCCTCTGCCGTCCAAGTGCCTAGGATTAAAGGCGTGCACCACATCCGGTCAATTCAGACATTCTTGTCTCCAGTTGGTGGCAAAACTGTTCTTCAGGAGGTCTTAGAAAGGTGTGGCCGTGCTGGAGGAAGTACAAATCTTGAGGGTGGGCTTAGTGAGCTTAACCAGCCTTGTGGCTCTCCTCCTGGTCTTTCTCTCTCTCTCTCTCTCTCTCTCTTCTCCTCTTCATCTCTCGCTTTTCTGCTATTCTCTCTCTCGTCTCGTTCAGTTTCGCCCCCGACTTTCCTATCCTTCTACCATCTCCTTGCTCCCTCTCTCTCTCCTGACATCTCTCTTCTCTTTCTCATGCTGGGCTTCTTAGGTGCTGATGTGAGATAATGTGCCCTCACTGCTTGCTGCTGCCAGGCCTGGCTACATAATGCTTTCCCACTTACAAAATCGGACTTTCTATTCCCCAATTCCTGGAAAACCCATCGTCAACGTAAGAAAAAGGCTCGTATAAATACTTCTTTCTCTCTTTTTTTTTAAGACATATATTTAAAAATTGTTTATTTATTTTTGCATGTGTATGATGTACT
>VZQC01005255.1:91715-123045 GCA_009823505.1 Rhizomys pruinosus
AAAAAAAAAAAAATGTCTGAATACTTAAAGCCTATGGGGGACACTATCATTCAAACTATCTCATTCCACTCCCTGGCCCCCATAGGCTCCTTACCATATAAAATGCAAAATGCATTTAATCCAACCTTCATGGTTAATTGTTCCTTTGATAAGGATGTAATGGCCCTCTATGTCTCTTCTGATTAGTTTTACTTTGAGGTCTGTTTTGTCTGATATTAGAATAGCAATTGCTGCTTGCTTTTTGGTACCATTTGCTTGGAATTTTTTTTTTTCCATCCTTTCACTCTAAGATGGTGTCCATCTTTGAGGGTGAGATGGGTTTCTTGTAGACAGCATATAGATGGATTCTGTTTACTAATCCATTCTCCCAGTCTATGTCTTTTCATTAATTTTTTTTTATTAATTTTATTTATTTCTGTATGTGTATGAATGTACTGTCTGCATGCAGGTTTGTGCACTCGTGTCGTGCAATGCCGCGGAGGTCAGAAGCGGGTCTCGGATTCCCCTGGAACTGGAGTTCTCCTGGAATTGGAGTTTCAGACGGTTCTCAGCCGCCATGTGGGTGCTGGGGATCGAACCTGGGTCCTCTGTAAGAGCGGTCGGCGCTCTTAACCGCTAGGCCATCTCTCCAGCCCCTGTAATAATTTATTTTGATTGGCCATGTGACAGGATTCAGAATCACCTTGAAGATGAATCTCTGGGCATGTCTGTGAGAGATTTTCTACATTAGGTTGAGGTGGGAAGATCCATCCTGAATGTGTGTGGTACCACTCTACGGGATGGGGTCCTGGACTACATGAAAAAGAGAAAGCTAGGCCAGGCATGGTAGCTCACAACTTTAGGCCCAGCACTCCCGAGGCAGAGGCATGTGGCTATCTGTGATTTCAAGGCCAGCCTGGTCTACATAGTGAGTTCCAAGCCAGCTGGGGTTATAGGGAGACCTTGTCTCAAAAAGACAGAGAGAGAGAGAGAGAGAGAGAGAGAGAGAGAGAGAGAGAGATAAGCATCAACAATCTTCAGGCTCTGCTTTCCCTAGTATTGTGAAGAGAGAGAGAGAGAGAAGGAGAGAGAGACAGAGAGGGAAAAAAAGGGTGCTAAGCATCAACATTCTTCAGGCTCTTGTTTCCCTAGTATTGTGGAATGTGTTCCCTCAAACTTTAGCCCAAAATAAACACTTCTCTAAAATTTCTTCTTGTTAGTATTTACTTAAAGTGAGAAGAAAAGTAGATACTAGAGAAAATGGATAGTAATAGTGAGATCATTGCTGTGATTAACCTGTCTATGTGCTTCTTTGGCTTTGGAATGTGTTTCTAGGAGGAATGTGGAAGAGTTTGAAACTTTGAGGTTGAAAAGCCCTAGGATGCTGTGAGCACAGCTTAGTGGGCCATTCTAGTGAGGATTTAGGGGATCAGAATGCTGAGATAAATGCAGACAGTAGAGATCTGACCTGTATGGTTTAGAGAAGAACACAGACTCTATTGGAAACTGGGAAAGAGGTTATTCTTGCAAAGAATAATATTGCTTTCTGCCATGTCCTAAAAACTTCTATGAAGATAAATTAAAAATTAATGGACTAGCTGGGCATGGTGGTGCATGCCTTTAATCCCAGCACACTGAAGGCAGAGGCAGGCAGATCTCTGTGAGTCCAAGGCCAGCCTGATCTACATAGTGAGTTCCAGAACAGGTGGGGCTACAGGGGGACCCTGTCTCAAAAAGACAAAAAAAAAATCAATGGACTAAACTTCATTGCTGTCCAGTAGTTGAGACAATGCTGTACTTAGATTAAGCTGTCAAATTTACTACTTAAGCATCTATCAGTGCATTACTCAAGCTTTCCTGTTTGTGAAGTAGCACTGCAGTTTCCATTTCTTCAGAGAGCAAGACACATTGTGAGGTCTGTGGCTGTTGATGGAGAACAGATCCCTTCCCACTGCAGCCTAGCTGTGCGGGTGCTCATTAGCCTAACTGGTTTTTATGTGATTAAATAGTGATTGCTGTTGGATCAATTGTATTCCAACTTTGGGAGTACTTCAGTATATATAAATGTCTTAAAACTAAGTAAACCAGAAACAAATAGATTACTGATTTTAGCCTACACAACTGATAAAATGAAAACTAAATAAATATAGTAATGTAAAAAAATTTAATGGACTAATTTCTTTGACAGAGGAACTTTGCAAAAATATTTCTTATTGAGTTTTTGTGCATTTCATACATAGCTTTTAATCAAATTTAGATCCTGTTCCCTATCTATGCCCCCCCCACCCCCCACCACTGGACCTCATGCACTCTGTCATATATGTTAAGTCCAACCGAACAAGCATTTGTATTCTGATGTCCTTCGATACAAGTTCATCCACTGGAGTCTAGTCATGCTATCTAGAAATCTTAAAGAAGATTTATTCTCCTTCACCCAGCGGTAATCAGTTGCCAAGAGTTCCCAGCCTAAGGCTGGGGCCTGCCACCCAATTCCCTAGCTTCACATTGGGCCTTTTCTGATTGAATCAGCCTAGATCATGCACACACAATGCCACCATTGTTGCAAATTCACAAGAGCGAGCTTCCAGTGGCTGAGCCTCTGGAAGAGGAGCTTTTAAGACAGCATAGTGATCAGGCTATGTCATGGCTACTACTCATTACTCATATTAAGATCTACAGTGAGGGGCTGGAGAGATGGCCTAGTGGTTAAGAGCACTGAACGCTCTTACAGAGGACCCAGGTTCGATCCCCAGCACCCACGTGGTGGCCGAGAACCACCCAAAACTCCAACTCCAGGAGAACTCCAGTTCCAGGGGAATCCGACACCCTCTTCTGACCTCCCCGGCATTGCATGACACGGGTGCACAAACTTGCATGCAGACATTACATTCATACACATACAGAAATAAATAAAAATTAATTAAAAAAAAGATCTACAGTGAGAGAGAAGCAAAAAGATGTAAAAAATGCAAAAGTCTGAGTGCTGTGAAATGCTGGCTTTTGTGCATGACATGGCCATTGCACACATCAACCCACAACACTTAGAGTTATCTGTCCAAGACCTGCACAGAGATTAAGTCATTTAAAAACTCCAGCATGCAAGCAGGAAGGGCTTCTGATGCTCCATTCCTAGCTGAGGAGCTATTAGTTGATGGATAAAGGAAAGACAGTCCATTTTCTTTGGGGAGGGGATGGCCATTGGTAGGTTACCCATGGTCCAATGGATAATCCCACAATCATCCACATATGGGCAGGACTAAAAAATAAAAAAAAATAAAAGATAAGAGATGTATAGGGAGAGTTGGAGAGATGGAGTGGGGGTGGATATGATGACTTAGATATATATAAGCATGAAAATTTCAAACTCTAAAACATAAATAAAAACGCAAGCCTAATAAACTCATTGCTATCCTCAACCCCTTCCAAAAATGAAGTTTGATGAGGAAAGGTGTTGTGATCAAAGTGATTCAAGTTTTAGACACTGGGAAAGGTGCTACAAAGATAAGACTCCAATTACTGAAGGCTCCAACTTGTGAAAGTACAAATCCACAGAAAGACTGAACTGAATTCTCCTGAAGGGATTTCCTGCTCCCACACAACCTTTCTACCTAGACAGAAACCATGAGCAACTGAGGTCCAAGGGGGTCAGGCTTCATCTCTATCAGAGAATGTGGCAAGTACATAGTACTGGTTTTATAGGCACGAAAGATACAAGAGTGAAGAGGTCATGAAGGCTTGTACCAAGATTTCAGAAAGCTGCAGAGGCCAGACAGTATGTGGCAGGGTCAGAGTCTTTGCAAAGAAATCCTAGTGAGCCAACTGCATGAAGTAATGGAGGTGAACCCTAGGTTAGGTTGGAATGGAGACCTACAGGATTTTGTGTTTGGCTTGCAGAGTTTAACTCTTGCTTTGATTGGATCTTTACTGGCTCTTCCCCAATTCCTTCCTTTTAGAATGGAAATGTGTTTTTTGTTGGCCATCACATGTTGAAAGTATATACCTTGTTTTTAAAAAATAGTTTTGGCCAGGCGTGGTGGTGCACGCCTTTAATCCTAGCACTTGGGAGGCAGAGGCAGGCGGATCTTTGTGAGTTCAAGGCCAGCCTGGTCTACAGAGTGAGTTCCAGGACAGCTGGGGCTACAGGGAGACCCTGTCTTGAAAAGACCAAAAAATAAAATAAAATAAAAAATAAAGCGACAAAAATAGTTTTGGAAGCTAGGCGTGGTGGCGCACACCTTTAATCCTAGTACTTGGGAGGCAGAGGCAGGTGGATCTCTGTGAGTTCAAGGTCCGTCTGGTGTACATAGTGAGCTCCAGGCCATCTGGGACTAAAGGGAGACCCTGACTCAAAAAGACAAAAAATAAAATAAAATAAATAAATAAATAAAAATATTTTTGGCTGGGTGTGGTGGCACATGCCTTTAATCCTAGCACTTAGGAGGCAGAGGCAGGTGGATCTCTGAGTTCAAGGCCAGCCTCTGCAAAGCAAGTTCCAGGCCATCTGGGACTAAAGGGAGACCCTGTCTCAAAAAAGACCAAAAATTATTATTTATTCTTTGACAATATCATACATGTGTACGATATATTTTGATATATGAGCCTCTATGCCCCACTGTCATGTATTCATTGCATTTTGACCAGGTAAAAGTCTCTGCATTTACTGCTATCCACCACAAACAGGAGCTTCTCTGATGAGGGCTTAGAGTAGCACTCATCTATAGATATATAGATAAGTATTTAGAAAGCAGTTTGATAGTATGTCCATTTACAAAAATAATAGTAGTAGGTTCTCCCCTAGGTCCTATGACCTAGGTTAGGTTTAAAAAATGCACAGAAAAATTCTCAAGCCCAGGATTCAACCTTTGAAACAAAAATTATTTAATTTGCTGGTGCACCAGGGGACTAATTGGGGAAAATGGTGTATCAGGGAGTGGATTGAGAAAAACTGGTACACCAGGGATGCACCCACTCCATGCAGGGATGAGTGCAAACCCACCTTTTTGTTACAGAGAGCTTCTAAAGACAAAAACCATGGACCAGAGGAATTTTGTTGACATTATAGAAACACGATTGGGAGGCTATGGAAACACAAAGCAGGCAATGGTGACCTTTAAACTGATTTATTGTGACTAGAAGCATGAAGCCCCTTGGGGAGTGAATGCACCCCCCCAGGACTAGGAAAGTTCCTCTAGACCTGAAACAGCTCTGGGAACTGGGAACTCAGGAGCGGAATGTGCTCTTGTGGTTAAGGTGTGGAGCAAAGGTAGTCATGGGAACCAGGCTTGCTTTAACTAACTCAATTTTCTAGTTAACTCCTTGCTTCTGATTAACTCTTTCTGACCTGCTCCCAACACCTCCCCAGCCATGGGTCCTTGGCCAGGTTTACACTACCAGGCATGAGTTCTAATCTGTCAGAAAATGGATGGTTCCCCTCATACTATTCATGCTGCTGTTGCACCAGTGAGCATACCTACCAGGCTGGCCATTGTTGTAGCTTACAAGCATACAGCTGGCTAAGACTATTAGTGAGTTTCTCCCCCAGAAGCCTGTATGGCACTGTCTATCACTGTGAAAGCTAACTAGCAGGAAGGAAGCTTCAAGTTTGATATCAGGTTGATTTCTTCATGACCTGTGATGTGTGTAATGTCTTCAGCAATAGAGTCTTACCCTTAAGTTCTGGTGGGTTATCAAACTCAATAATAGCCTATACTAGCTGTGCGTGTTGGTGCATGCCTTTAATCCTAGCACTCGTGAGGCAGAGGCAGGCAGATTTTTGCGAGTTCAAGGCCAGCCTGATCTACAGATTGAGTTCCAGGACAGCTGGGGCTAAGGGAGATGCCGTCTCGAAAAGTTTAAAAAAAAAAAAAAAGCCTGTATTGTTTTGGGGGTCTATGAGACTGCTGCTGACAACCAACTTGAAGAGAGGTAACACTTCCCCTATTCGGCCTTTTGTTTGATAAACTGTTGCACCTAGCCTGTATGTGTGTGTGTGATGAAGGATGGGATGTACATTTTAGGACATTTATAAAATAGATTTACACACCACAGCTTTTCACACAGCCTTAGTGTTCATTTTCCTCCTTCACATGTATATACAAACATGAAAAACTCCCAGAATTCCAAGGGCACACATAACTTTAGAATATGGATAAGGGTACCAGTTGAGTCTACTTGTCCAGTGTGGCTTCAGGAAGCACTTGCAATCCATTCACCAGGACAGGCCCACTGGGTCTGTGGTTGTGGGGAGTCAGGAGTCCTGGTGGGCATAGTTAAGAGATTGCTTACATCACAAAAGATACTCTTCACTTGCTATTAAGGGTTGTGGGAGTTTTGAAGTTGTACTGAATGCATTTTGCTTTATGAGATGGCCTTTCATCTATGGGACAGAGGGTAGAAAATTATGGTTTAAAACGATGTACTTGGGTGTTAAATTGACAAATGGTGGACTTGTGATAACAATATGAATGTTGTCTTGACAGATGTAGAATGCCTTTGGAGGTTCACCTCTGAGCATGTCTGCGTGGATTTTCTGGATGAAGTTAAGTGAAATGGGAAGAGGCTCCCTAAATGTGGGTGGCACTATTGCTGGACTGCCTACACGGGAGAAAGCTAACCAAGCACGCTGGCTGTGGATGCAATGTGACCCTTTTTTCCTGCAGCCCTGCCTACCTTCCAGTGTTAGAATGTGTCCCTCAAATTGTAAGCTGAACTAAATGCTCATCTTAAATTGCTGCTTGTCAGTATTTGATCACAAAAATAAGGAAAGTCACTAATCCAGCTGGCTATCACCCTGTGCTTCTGTCTTTTCCTGTCTTCTCTCCCAGCTCTTGTCTCATCTTTTTTTTTTTTTTTTTATGGTTTTTTTTGAGACTGGGTCTCCCTGTAGCCCCAGCTGTCCTGGAGCTCACTCTGTAGACCAGGCTGGCCTTGAACTCGCAAAGATCCGCCTGCCTCTGCCTCCCAAGTGCTAGGATTAAAGGCATGTGCCACCATGCCTGGCTGCCTCATCTTTTTCTTTGAGTAAACAATGCATTTTTTTCAATAGAGTTTCCATAAAATGGCCTATAATCTTCTTAATTGGATTTTGTGGCTTATAAGTTTTGATCTTTCATAGAATTTTCTTGGAAGATTTTATTTTTAATGAGACTATAGTCTCTCTATAAGTGCAGACTTATTACTGAGAGAAGAGCAAACTCTGCTAAATGGAAGATATTCACAATTTTAGTTAAATTGGTAAATTTTCTTTTTCTTTTTTTTTTTTGGTCTTTTTGAGACAGGGTCTCCCTGTAGTCCCGGCTGTCCTGGAACTCACTCTGTAGACCAGGCTGGCCTTGAATTCACAAAGATCCACCTGCCTCTGCCTCCCAAGTGCTAGGATTAAAGGCATGTGCCACCACGCCCAGCTAAATTGGTAAATTTTCTAGCCCGGATTTTTGTTTCAACTCAGAATATCTTTCCTTGCATATATGTCTTTTCTTTGTTCCATTTTCGTGTGTGTGTGTGTGTGTGTGTGTGTGTGTGGTTTTATGTGAATGCACATGTAGGTGGCAGCAAGTGTGTATGTGTGCGCCTGTGTGTGGAGACCCACAGTTGATGACAGGAATCATCCTCAATCACTCTTCCACCTTTTTCATGAAGGCAGGCTCTCTCAGTCAAGCTCGGGACTTGAAAATATGGTGAATATTGCTGGCCAGCTTGTGGCCCACCTATATATAATTCCAATGCTTACCAGGCACTTATGTGGGTTCTGGGATCAAAACCCCAGCCCTCATGCTTGGGTAGCTCATGAGTTCACCACTGAGCCATCTCCCCAGCCCCATTTTGCATATATTTTTATAAGACAAAAATAATTTCTAAAATGTTATCTTTATTTATGATTGTGATGTTTCACCAAATTTAGATTTTGTCAAAGTGTAGACATCCCAAGTCCATTTCATTCTATTCTGGAACAGAATGCCAATTTTATCTAATTAAAAATGGGGACTCTTTCAAACACTTTCCCCAAGTTAATATATTGCAGTGAATAACTTTAGAATTACAAAATTAAACTCTTTGTACCTTTAAATATTTTATTGTTCTCATCTGTTTACTTCATTGATTTTGTAGAGACAGATTCATGGTTTTGAGTTTACAGCCTTTTATTTCTGAAAACTTTAATTCCCTAAAAATATTTGCAAGCTGAATGCCTGACTTCTTTGGTTTATCCCTTTGCTCAATGCTTTGATCAAAAATCCTAATATAATGCAACCAAAATTTAGAGTTTGCTTACAAAATATTCCCAATAATGTTATAGCCATTTAGTTTGACTGAAAAAGAAGAGTCAAACATTTAAATTATATAACTGATAACAAATAGCAAAAAGCAAATAGCAAATAGTGCGTGCCCTGGAGAAATTGTTTTTATTCAACATCAGCTTCATCAAAACACCTTTGGAATACAGTTATTTTAAAACTATACATGGGGGGTGCTGGAGAGATGGCCTAGCGGTTAAGAGCACCAGCTGCTCTTGCAGAGGACCTGGGTTCGATTCCCAGCACCCACATGGTGGCTAACAGCCATCTGTAGCTCCAGTTCCAGTGATTTGAAGCCCTCTCCTGTCCTTGGCGGGCACTAGCAAACATTCATATATATAAAATCAAAATAAATAAATCAGAAAAAAAACTATATATGGATATATATATATATATGTATATATATCCATATATAGTTTTTTGGATATATATATGGATATATATATCCATATATATATCCAATTTATATATATATATCCATATAGCCCCAGCTGGCCTAGAACACACTGCATAGACCAAGCTGGCTACCATCTCACAGAGATCCACCTGCCTCTGCCTCTTGCTGGGATTAAAGGTGTGTGTCACCACGTTTGGATATGTATGACTATTTTAATTAACATGTTTTAGAAAGTTGTTTTGGAAGCATTTATGAATTTTTTTTTCCACATAAATTTATTTATTTATTTATTTTTAACAAATCTAGACCCATGTTCCCGCCCATTCCCCCACCCCGCCAGAGCTCATGCATTCTGCCAAACATGCTTTTCATCTTTTAGTCTTTCTCAGTATTTTCCATGCGGAAGTTGACTGTTTTGAGCAGAAGTTCACTGTTTCAGTCAGTTCTTTGATGCAGTCTTTTCTGTTGTTGTTGTTGTTGTTGTTTCCAAAATGCATTACGCCCAACTGCTTTGTACAAAAGCTCAGGGGGCCCTACACAAGAAATACTTACAACTGGGTAATTGGCACTAGCATCCACAGATGAGTGATACCATGCATCGTTTGTTTTTCTGGGACTGTGTTACTTCACTCAGCATGATGTCCTCTAGCTCCAGCCATTTTCCTGCAAAGCTCGTGATGTCGTCTTTCTTTACTGCTGCATAGAATTCCATTGTGTAGATGTACCACATTTTCTCTATCCACTCGTCAGTTGAGGGGCATTTAGGTTGGTTCCAGCTCCTTGCTATTGTGAAGAGAGCTGCAATAAACATGGCCGTGCATGTATCTCTGTGGTGGCGTAAGTCTTGAGGGTACATGCCCAGGAGTGGTATGGCTGGGTCGGGTGGCAAGTTCATTCCAAGTCTTCCAAGGGTTCTCCACACTGCTTTCCATAGTGGCTGTACGAGTTTACATTCCCACCAGCAGTGGATGAGTGTTCCCCTTTCCCCACAACCTCTCCAGCACTTGGTATCATTTGTTTTCTTGATCCTAGCCAGTCTTATTGGAGTAAGATGATATCTTAAAGTGGTTTTCATTTGCATTTCCTTAATGATTAGTGATGTTGAGCAGTTCTTGAGGTGTTTCTCAGACATCTCTAATTCCTCGCTTGTGAAGTCTCTGTTCAGTTCTTTGCTCCATCTATTGAGCGGGTCATTTGTTTTCTTTTTTCTTTGTTTTTTGAGTAGTTTATATATTCTGGAAATCAATGCTTTGTCAGATGTATCTGCAGTGAAGGTTTCCTCCCACTCTGTGGGATTTCTCTTCACTTCCTTGATTGTTTCTTTTGATGTACAGAAGCTTTTGAGTTTGATGAGGTCCCATTTGTCAATTGTCGACCTTAATTCTTGTGCAGCTGCTGTCTGATTTAGGAAGTCTTTTCCTACGCCTATGTCTTGTAGTCTGCTGCCAACTTTTTCTTCTATCACCTTCAGAGTTTGGGGTTTCACGTTGAGGTCTTTAATCCATCTGGAGTTGACTTTTGTACAGGGTGAGAGGTAGGGGTTTAATTTCATTCTTCTACAAGTGGTGATCCAGTTTTGCCAACACCACTTGCTGAAGATGCTGTCTTTTCTCCATTGTGGTTTCTTGGCCCCCTTGTCAAATATGAGATGGCTGAAATTGTATGTGCTCAGATTTGGATCTTCGGTTTTGTTCCATTGGTCAACAGGTCTGTTTTTGTGCCAGTACCAGGCTGTTTTTATGACTATAGCCCTGTAGTATAGTTTAAAATCTGGTATAGAGATCCCTCCTGTGTAGCTCTTTTCACTCAGGATTGATTTGGCTATTCGGGGTCTTTTGTTTCTCCAAATGAATTTAAGAACTTTTGTTTCCAAGCCTGTGAAGAAACTCTTGGGGATTTTGATTGGGATTGCATTAAATCTATACAAGAGTTTTGGTAAAATGGACATTTTTACAATGTTAATTTTCCCAATCCATGAGCATGGGAGGTTTTTCCATCTTCTGAGGTCTTCTTCAATTTCTTTCTTTAAGGGTTTAAAATTTTTGTTGTAGAGGTCTTTGGTGTCTTTGGTTAGGTTTGTTCCTAGGTATCTTATTGTTTTTGAGGCTATTGTGAGTGGGAAGGTCTCTTTGAATTCTTTCTCCAGTTGCTTGTTCTTGGTGTAAAGAAAGGCCATTGATTTTCTAAGGTTAATTTTGTATCCTGCCACTTTGCTGAAGCTGTTAATCGTTTCTAGGAGTTTTCTGGTGGAGTTTTTTGCATCTCTTAAGTAAACAATCATATCATCAGCAAATAGGGATAGTTTGACTTCCTCTTTTCCAATTAGTACTCCTTTAATATCCTTTTCTTGCCTTATTGCTCTAGCAAGTGTTTCAAGCACTATATTGAAGAGGAGTGGTGATAGGGGGCAGCCTTGCCGAGTTCCTACCTTTAAAGGGAATGTTTCCGTCATTTCCCCATTTAGGATGATATTGGCTGTGGGTTTCCTGTATATGGCTTTGATTACATTGAGGAATGATCCCTCCAATCCAATTCCTTCTAGGACTTTAAGCATGAAGGGATGCTGGATTTTGTCAAAGGCTTTTTCAGCATCAATTGAGATGATGGTGTGGTTTTTGTCTTTGATTCCGTTTATGTGTTTGATGATGTTTATTGATTTTCGTATGTTGAACCATCCCTGCATCTCTGGTATGAATCCAACTTGGTCATGATGGATGATCTTCTTGATGTGGGTCTGTATGCGATTTGCCAGTATTCTGTTTAGAATTTTGGCATCTGTGTTCATGAGGGAGATGGGTCTATAATTCTCCTTTTTAGTTGTATCTTTGCCTGGTTTTGGTAATAGAGTGATGTTGGCTTCATAGAAGGAATTTGGGAGAATTCCCTCTGATTGTATACTTCTAAACAGTTTCAGAAATAATGGTTGTAGGTCTTTTTGAAATGTTTTATAGAATTCTGCTGTGAAACCGTCTGGGCCTGGGCTTTTTTTAGTTGGGAGGCTTCTTACTACATCCTCTATTTCTTCATATGTTATGGGTCTGTTTAAGCTGCTGGTCTCCTCTTGGCCAAGCTTTGGTGATTCCCAAGATTTCAGATATTCATCCATTTCTTCTAGATTTTCAAACTTGGTAGAATATAGGTTCTTGTAATATTCCCATATAATTTTCTTGATCTTTTCCTTGTCCGTTGTGATATTTCCCTTTTCATCACAGATTGTATTGATTTGGAGTTGTTCCTTCTTTCTTTTTGTTAACTGGGCTAGAGGTCTGTCTATCTTGTTTATTCTTTCAAAGAACCAACTTTTGGCTTCATTGATTTTTTGTATTGTTTTCTTTGTTTCTATTTCATTGATTTCTGCTCTGATTTTTGTTATTTCTTCCTGTCTGTTGCGTTTAGGGTTCATCTGTTGTTGCCTCTCAAGTGCTTTTAGCTGTAGTGTTAGATCATTCACTTGTGCTCTTTCTGTTTTTCTAATGTAGGCACCCAGGGCTATAAATTTCCCTCTTAGGACTGCTTTTAAGGTATCCCATAAGTTTTGTTGTGTTGTATTGTCATTGTCATTCAGTTCCAGGAATGTTTTTATTTCTTTCTTTATCTCTTCCTTGACCCATTCATTATTCAAGAGTGTGTTGTTTAGTCTCCATGTGTTCTTGTAGGCAGGAGGGCTTGTCCTGGTGTTGATGTTGAGCTTCATTGCACTGTGGTCTGACAGGATGCATGAAATTATTTCAATCTTTTTGTATTTGTAGAGGTTTCTTCTGTGTCCCAGGATGTGGTCGATTTTGGAGAATGTTCCGTGGGGTGCTGAGTAGAAAGTGTATTCTCTGGTATTAGGATGGAATGTTCGGTAGAGGTCTATGAGGTCCATTTGGTGTATCATATCGTTCAGTTCAGATGTCTCTCTGTTTATTTTTTGTCCTGTTGACCTATCCAAAGGACTCAGTGGGGTATTGAAATCTCCCACTATGAGTGTGCTGGGGTTAGTCTGTGACTTGTGGTCCTGGAGAATTGTCTTTATAAAGTTTGGTGCACCAGAATTTGGGGCATATATATTCATAATTGTGAAATCTTCTTGGTGGATTGTTCCTTTGATGAAAATGTAATGGCCTTCTTTGTCTCTTCTGATTTCTTTTACTTTGAAGTCTATTTTATCCGATATTAAAATAGCAACACCTGCTTTCTTTTTGGTACCATTTGCTTGGAATATTTTTTTCCATCCCTTCACTTTAAGGTGGTGCCTGTCCTTGAAGGTAAGATGTGTTTCTTGCAGACAGCATATCGATGGATTCTGTTTCCTAATCCAGTCTCCCAGTCTATGTCTTTTGATTGGGGAATTTAGTCCATTAATATTTAAGGTTATGACTGATAGGTTTGTGTTGCTTCCTTTTGCCTTATTATCCATCTGCGGTTTTGATTTAGGTTTCTACTTCTGCAGTTATGCTTTTATTGATTTCTCCTTCTAGTTGCCTGGGGTTGGTTGCTCCTTTCTTCTGTTCTTTGGATTGCTTCAAGTATTCTCTGAAGGGTTGGTTTTCCGGACATGTATTCTTTCAAGTTGTTTATGTCATGGAAGATTTTCCTCTCTCCTTCCACTATGATTGACATTTTTGCTGGGTATAGTAACCTGGGCTGGCATCCATTGTCCCTCAACACTGGGAATGCTTTGCTCCAGGTTCTTCTTGCCTTCATCGTTTGCTGTGAGAAGTCCGTTGTTATTCTGATAGGTTTCCCCTTATAGGTCACTTGTTGTTTTTCTCTTGTCGCTTTAAGAATTTTCTCTTTGTTTTGGGTGTCCAGCATTTTAACTATGATGTGGCGTGGAGAATTTCTTTTCTGATCTTGTCTGTTTGGAGTTCTATGTGCTTCTTGTATTGGTATTGGTTTGTCCTTTTTTAGTTTGGGGAAGTTTTCATCTATTATTCTGTTGAAGATCTGATCAATACCTTTCTCTTGGGATTCTTCTCCTTCCTCTATTCCTATGATGCGGAGGTTTGATCTTTTCATAGTGTCCCACAGCTCCTGGTTGTTCCATTTTTGTGTATTTTTAAATTTTTCATAATCTTTCCTTGAGGTTTTTAGTTGTTCTGTGTTGTCCTCCAGGTCTGATATTCTTTGTTCTGCTTCCTCCATTCTGCTTCTGAGGCTTTTTTCATTCCTTTCCTCTTGAATGGATGAGTGTTTGATTTCCTTTTTCATTTCCTCTTCTGATTTCTTTAGTGTTTCTATTTCTTTTTGGAGCTTCTCGATCTCTTTTTGTAGCTCTTTTGTTTGCTGGTTGGTTTCTTTTTCTTTTTCAGCATGGGATCTTTTCAGTGTTTCTACTTCCTTCCGGAGCTTGTCATTCTCTCTCTCTCGGTCCTCATTCTCTTTTCTTAGTTCTTTAATTTGTTCTTTATGATCTTGTAGTTCTTTAAGTATGTTCCCAATTGTGTTTCTGATGTCTGTGTCCTGGGGCATCCCCAGAGGGATCCCACTGCAGGAGTATTCCATAGGGTTGGTAAAGCTTGGCATGGGATTATCCTGCCCCTTTCCAGTGTAGTCTCTTCTTCGTGATCCTGGCATATGGGCTTCTCCTTGCCTGTATTCCAATGTGAGTCCTAAATGCCTCTTCACTGTGTTCATTTATGAATTCTTTATGAATTACTACATGCATTTAGTGATATAATTTTTCTAGACTATTGTGATGGCTAATCTTTGTTGTCAACTTCACTGGATCTGGAATGAACTAAAACAAGAGAGACTTTATTACTTGGATTATTTGAAACTGAAAAACCCACCCTAAATGTGGGCATTGCCTTCTGTTGGCAGCCCGAATAAAAGGCCATGGCAGAGGGAGCTTTGTCTTGTTGTCTGCTTGCCTTCTCTCACTGGTGGGTTCATCTGGCTGCTGAGGCATTCCTCTGCTGGTAGAACCAACTTCTTCAGATTCCAATGTAGAGAGAAGCCTAGCAGACCTCCCTCCTTTAGCCCTCAACTCCAGACTGGCACTACTGAGACATACAGCCACATAGACTGAGCAAGTACTGAATTTGCAGCCTCTCTAGTGTGGCACAGTGATTGTTAGACTACTTGGACTCTATCCCATAAGCCAATCTAATAAATTCCCATATATACATATATAAAGTCTCCATATATATGTATATAGATTAATTTTATCAGTTCTGTTCATTTAGAGAACACTGACTAATACAAGTATGCTTCTTTACAAATTGGATATAATTATTTTTATATGATTATTATAATAAGTAATAAGTTGCCATTAAAATTTTAAGCTGAATTGGTAATACAGTAATCATCTTTGACTTAATGAACTTCCAAATTATTTATTGTCATTCCCTGAATTAGATGAAAAAAAAATTAAACAATATTAGAATTTATGGATTTCTGTTTGAAGCCTCTGATGGAATTTGAAACTGACATTATGTAACTGAAATTCTTATATGGAATTAGGGATCACATTGGAAGCTATTGCTTAACTTCTCATATATGTGTAGAAGATCTTAAACTGAAACTGAGTAAACTTTCCATTGTATTAACCATCCCTGTATGTAAATGAGAACTTAATTCTTCATAAAGTGCCATGATAAAGCTGCTTCTGCAGTATTCTGTGTTACTCTCCATGTTGGACACAGGGTGCAGTAGCATTAAAAGATTCCCAAGGACCATGCTATTTCCTTGGCAGAACTGTGTCCCCTGATGCTCCCAAGAGCAGATGGTGTCAGAAATCATCTGTGTAGTTCCCATACTCATCACCAACTTTTCCAGAAATGAAAGTCCAGTAGTTAATTTCACATCGTGCTTGGAATTCTCTTATGTCCACCTTTTGACATCATTGCTGCTGAAAAGATTTACTGTAAAGTAAAAAAAAGCATTGTCAAATAATTAAATTAAAAAGCTATCAATTTATAATAGACCTTGTATCAAGGGAGCAGTTCATTTCGAGAGCTGCTCGGCCTCTTATCTACTTCTTGTACTAAAACCTGGCATGGAATTTCCTTCCCCTGCCTGTGGTGGTTCTGTGCTGCATGTGTCATGAAGGGTAGGCCATGCACGGGTAGAACTGGCTGATCTACTGTTGGGTCCTGGCCTCCAGGTGATCTGCTGACCAGCTAGTAGACCGAGCACTTATCTTGCTGGAGCATCTTGTTACCCTGCTTCTGAGAAGGCCTGACCCATCCACACCAGAGAACCACCTGTGCCTGGGGGCATGAACCTCTGACCCTGGTTTTTTCACTTTGCTATAAGCCTGTATATAAGACCCCCTGTCTCTTCAATAAACTGGCATCTGGAATCCCCTCAGCACAGATGACCCGCTGTCTTTCTTTCAATCCTCAGCCCCTTTCCCAACCCTTTAGGAAATGCAGTAGCGCAGGCGCTACAATCTACTAAGTGATCGAGGACAGCAGAGTAAGATGCTTCTCATACCACCTCTGCTCGATACCTGGAAAGTGTCCTCTACAAAGGACATTCAAGCTATGCTGGAACCATGAATATAGTTAAATTAGGTTTCAGATTTATTAGCTAAGGACTGGGGAAAGTATAAATGTCCTTGTACATACATATTTAAAAAGTAAAAGCTCACTTCATTAAAATTGAACCAATTTTGCTAAGTTATCATTTTCACTTAGTCATAAGAAATTCAGTCTTTTCAACTCAAAGTAACCTACTCCTTTTAGCTTAATTGTCTTTCAGAATTCTCTTTCCTTCTCTGCACATTAGCTCAGTTCTCAGAGGTTTTACAAACACAAGGTATCGGCCATCTCAGGACCATCTGAGGCCTGACCTGGCTCCTGGCCTGACTTCTGCCATCGCTTCCCTCTAGGTGACTTCCGACCATCCAGTAGACTCATCTGGTTGTCTGCTCCCTCCACCCAGTTCGCTCCATGTCCCTGGCTTCCAGAAGCACTGATCTGTTCTTAGCTACTTCCTGCTTCTCAGAAGTGTGGGAATTTAAGGGTGGAGGCTGTTAAGTTATGGTGCGCTCCCCCATAATAAAAGACCACGAGGTTCAGGCTCTCCGGAAGAAAGTTAAATTCAGGGTAGCCGGGACTAGGCTCAGGGAAAAAGTAGAGCCTGCGCCGAATGTCATCTGGCCTGGGAATTTAAGGGAAAAGGTGGGAATAGGATTTAGTGAGAGTGGGGTGGGCAGAGCACTTTGCTTATCAAAAGGGGAAGATTCCTGAGTATGCTGTGATGGCCCATTTTTCCATAACAAAAGACTGGCAGGGTAGAGCAGGACCCTGGGTGCCAAGCCTCTGCATTTCAATGGGCTTCAGGAACTCATTCGGACAGAAGCCAGTAGGAGGAACCTCAGGCCCAGCACGTTGAATATGGGGCTTCCCCAGACTCACGCCCTCAGGAGAGTACTCTGAGAAATGGAATGTTGCGGTTTCCAGGGCTTCCCTCAAACCTCTGGGGTTTGACAATCAATCTATAGTACTGCTACCTTCTTTTTTTTTTTTTTTTATGTGTATGAATGTACTGTCTGCATGTAGGTTGGTGTACCCAGGGTCGCGCAGTGCAGCAGAGGTCAGAAGAGGGTGTTGGATTCCTCTGGAAGTGGAGTTCAAGATGGTTCTTAGCCGCCATATGGGTGCTGGGAATCGAACCCAGGTTCTGCAAGAGCAGTCGGCACTCTTAACCGCTGAGCCATCTCTCCATCCCAAGTACTGTTACCTTCTTGTCCCCAGATATAGCTCTGAGGACTAGGGTACAGGGCACTTTTCACACGTTTCACGGACCCTTAGCTTATGCCTGATCTCCCCACCTAATCTTTAGCCAAATTTTCATTGTGCAGAGAGCAGAGGAAGGGGTGGTGCTGGTGTAAAAAAGCAATTCATAACATCACATAGTAAGGTGTTTTGTTCTGGTTTGTTTTGTTTTGTTGTTTAAGTCAGGGTCTCCCTGTAGCTCCAGCTGTCCTGGAACTGACCATGTAGACCAGGCTGGCCTTGAACTAAAAAAGATCTACCTGCCTCTGTCTCCCCAGTGCCAAAGGCTTATTATTTTTTTAATGCCTGTTCCAGATTCACTAATGTTGACGCAAAAGTGTAATTCTCACCTCAAAGGGAAAAAGAGATAGTTTATTCTGGAGCCAAATGTGAATGACCATGGCCTGGGAACACAGATTCAAGTTGTAAGAGAGGCCCACACTGACTCCATTTTGAGTATATCCACCATTTTAAGAAATTAGTGGAACCTGCCCTGTATTAGTCACTTTTATGTTGCTGTGATAAAACCACTGTGACCAAGGGAACTGATAAAGGGAAGAGTTTATTTGAGCTTATGATTGATGGTTCCAGGGAATTTATAGAGTCCATTGTGGCAGGAGGCATGGTGCTGTGGCTGGAGCAGAAAGCTGAGGTTCACATCTCACAATTGTAAGGTTATAGCGTGCTCCCCCCCCACCCCCCGCCGGAATGAAAGGCCACTAGGTCTAAGTTCTTAGGAGCAAAGTTTAATTCAGAGTAGCTGGGGCTAGGCTCAGGGGAAAGATAGAGCCAAGCACAGAATGGCGTCTGGCTTGGGAATTTAAGGGAGAAGGTGGGAGTGGGATTCATTGAGGGTGGGGTGGGTCGGAAGGCAAGGCGGAAGATTCCTGAGTAATTGGTGGTGGCCTGCTTTAGCATAGCCAAAGGCTATGCCTGGTACTGCAGGTTCTTGGGCAACGTGGATCTTAGGTGTCTCAGTATTCCAATGGGCTTCTGGAGCTCACACCCTGACAGGAATGAGTACAGTAAGTCAAGTCAAAGCCTCTGGAGACTAGCAAGGCTTGTTAAACTCACTAAGTCCACCCCCAGTTATGTACTTCCTCCAGCATGGCCACACCTTCTAAGATCTCCCAAACAGTGCCACCAACTGGGGACAAAATGTCTGAATATTTAAAGCCTATGGAGGACATTCTCATTCAAACCACCACATGCCAGATTCAGGGAGAAGGTCAATTGCTCAAGGCCAGTTGCTGGAGGTGAGGAGGTAGAGTTAATTCCAGACCTCAACTCTGGACAAACAAAGGTTAAGCATTCACCTTCCCCAGGCTGGGGGCCTCCAGAGGCATCCAGAGGATTGAGAAACAGGCCTGGTGAAAAAAGCAAACAAACAAACCCAGAGCCAAGAATAATCATGCTTCCTCAGTTGCTATGAACCAATAGCAAAATGCCAAGACTGGAAAATTCCCCACTTGTGGTTTTTCCCTTTAAAACCCCAACTCCCCTAGACCAAGAGCTGCTCTTTCCTCTCAGCTGTATTGGACAGGATTGCAGTCCAAGCTCGAGCTTGAATAAAGACTCTTTGTATTTGCATTGAGCCGCATGTCCTGGTGGTCTTTGTGGGGGGGGGTCTCCGTGATCCAGGCATAACAAAGTTATCCCAAATTCCATGTTCCAATGTGGTAACAGTTTTATGAAGCTTTCATAATAGTAGAACAAAGAAAGCAATAAATCAAAACACTTTTCAAATACATTGCTCTTTCTTCTTCTTCTTTTTTTTTGGTCTTTTTGAGACAGGGTCTCCCCGTATCTCCAGCTGTCCTGGGACTCGTTATGTAGACCAGACTGACCTTGAACTCACAAAGATCCACCTGCCTCTGCTTCCTGAGTGCTGGGATTAAAGGTGTGTGCCACCACGCCGGGCAAACCTGAGTTATCTTTAATGGAGTCCTGAATATTTTGCACACCCAGGGCCTCCCCTTGAAATGAACCTATCAGTGCTGAAGGAGAAATTTGAACAAAGCATTGGTAGAAAAACAGGCAGAAACTAGCATCTTCAATCTGATAAACATTCATATTCTGTCGGGTGTCCCAGGCCTTTAATCCCAGTACTCAGGACGCAGAGAAGAGTGGGTCTCTGTGAGTTCAAGGCCAACCTAGTTTACATAGCAATTTCCAGGCCAGCTGGGGCCACAGGGAAACCCTGTCTCAAAAAGACAGAAAGACAAATCTGATAAGTATTCATATTCTGGTCTTCGGGTCTCATACTCTGAACTTTGTGTGGCTGATCAAAACCAACTAAAGTAAACTAGAACTCTATAATCTAGAATTTTAAGATCACAATGAAGGACCCCTGCCCCCAGTCTTTATGCACCCTTAAAATCTTTCTTTAGGAACCATGGTACAGCCATCTTATAAGGCCTCCAAGTCATGTACGCTATAAGCCCTCCCCGCTTCCTCATACCTTGTGGTGCTTAACTGAGTCACGCCTCCCTGTGTGTCAAGATAAGGTTCCCCTCCCTGCTTCCTCATACCTTGTGGATTTTTTTTTCCTTTAAAAACTCCTTACCCCAGTCTCTGGGGGTCAATCTTTCTCTGCCCCTGCATGGGTTACGAGTTTGGCCCCAGTGCACTGTTTTTTCCCAAATAAACCTCGTGTAGTTACAGAAAGAATGGTCTCTGGCTGATTTTTTTGGGTGTCGTTCCATCCCGAGATTTGAGTGAGAGCCACCCCAGTTTCTGGGGGGTCTTTCATTTGGGGGCTTGTCCGGGATCGGAGACCACCCTCAAATCACCAAGACCCTCTTGGGGGTAAGATTCTTTTTCTGTCTGTCCATCTACTGTGTCTGTCTGATTCTCAGTGGCGCCAAAAATCTACTTTTGGTTTGCAGTCGTTCTGCGCTCGTGAGAGCAACGAACTCCCCATTCCAGATGGGGGGGAGGGAGAGTTACCGACATACGTGTCAGGAAGGTAACCGACTGTGTTGCCCTGGGAGACGTCCCAGGAGGTCTGAGGGAGGCCCGAGGATGCTTGGAGCCCTTCCGTCTGGGTGCCGACACGGACATTGAGGCTTTCATAGAATCGAGAGTTTTCACGTCTTCTCGGCCGTCTGAATCTGTTTCTTGGTGTTGGAGGACTCACAGAAGACGGGTCCTGGTTTCTGTTTCTATAATATCTTTGAGTGCTTTGTTCGTATGCTGTGTGACTTTGACGGTGGGACAGACTGTCAGTACTCTACTTGGACAGACATTAGACCACTGGACTGAGGTTAAAAAACGAGCCCATAATCTGTCTGTGGAGGTGAAAAAGGGACATTGGAAGACTTATTGCTCCTCTAAGTGGCCGTCCTTCGGGGTAGGCTGGCCCCCTGAAGGTACGCTTAATCTAGCCATTATTTTTGCCATTAAGGAGATTGTTTTACAGAAGGGACCGGGGTCACACCCCAATCAAGTCCCTTACATTTTGTCTGGGGGTCTTTCATTTGGGGGCTCTCCACTGGTAGAGTGCGAACAGGGCGTTTGCCTCAAGCTTTAGAGTGCGAATAGTGGGTTTGCCTCAGCAATTTGGAATTTGGGCAAGGAGTCCAGATTTCTGGCTCTGGGGCTGATAGGGGGTCAGCTCTGTGCATGCAGCGTTGTTTCTCTTCATGTCTGTATAGTCTTTGTTGTTGGGCCCTTATTCTGTCTGCTGCTTTCATCTTGTTTCTCTGAGATTGCTTTCATTATCATTCTCTGGGATCTCAGGATGGGAAATTCTAAATCTACCCTGATTTAAAGGAGGTATCTATGTCTTGTGTTTATGGTAACCGTGTGCCAAAGATTCATGTAGCTTGTATAATAGCATCGAGTTTGTGTGTTTGTGGGTGTTTGTGTGGGTGTGTATGTTTGTAATTCAGTTATTGAATTTTGCTCATGTTTGTTCTGTCAACAAAGTGGCCACTTCATCAAGTTTGCAATCCTTTATGTGCACAGAATCATTCATTTTGGCCTGCCTGACTAGATATGCACATGCAAATTTAAAAATTGATATTTAAAAAGGCATTTAAAGGCCTAAAATTTGGATACATGTGTCACTAAATTTATTGTCCCCACTCCGAGTCGCCTCAATGCTATTCACAACAGTGGTAGGTTGTTTATAGGAAGCAGCCTCAGAGTTGACCCTTTAAGATGCCAATTTTGGTTTTGGTGTTTTCTTTCAAAGGTAACTTGCTTGCTTTGGAATTCCTATGTTTTTGAGACCTTTGTGGACCACATTCAGGACTGGAAATGGATTCTTGGACTGGCTTTTGTTGTGGGTGGGGCAGTTTTGCTGCCCCTTGGGACCGGGTGTAAGGTGTAACACACTCTTATAATCCCAGTCCTTGGGAGGCATATGCGGCAGTTTTTGTAAGCTCAAGGTCAGCCTGGTCTACAGAGCGGAGTTCCAGCCCAAGCTAGACTAAGGAAACCCTGTCTCAAAAAAGACCAAGAGACCAAAAAAGAAAACGCATGTGTGGTTGTGGAGGGTTGATAATTCCCACAATACATAAAAATTACACATGTGTATGTGACGATTGGTAATTTTCCACAATCAAGTAAATACAGTGGTTTTAAAGACAAATAAATACAGGTAGCTGTCTCCATTGAAATAGTTCTTGGCATTGGGCAGGTCCCCAAGGGATTCACAGCTCCTGGCCACAGGGTTGTATACCATATACACAACTATGGCTAGAGAGTGGGACCCCATTGTGCTTAAGGTCCTGCCATACTCCCAATCCCGTCTGGTCAGTGGGCTGGGCCTTAGGTGTGAGTGAAGTTGTTTTTTGAGTAAAGGATGCATCAAGCATATTGGAGAGCCAGTAGAGGGATGTGGGCAAGATGAATGTGTGTGTTTTAGGTGGCTGGGGCTTACTGTCCTGCACTGGGAGGAGTCGTGGATGTTTTCAGGCAGAAAAAGTAAAAGGACGTCGGCCGGGACCCAGGCCGTGTGCCCAGAGTCCCGAGGCGCCATTCAACTCCGGGTGCGACCCACTAGTGTATTATTACGGCCCGCCTGGTCCTCCTGGACACTTCAACCCTCGACAATTTGGCCCGGTTTCATCGCTGATTGTAACAATTGAAAAAGTACCGTGCCGCCTTTTCTCTAGATACCTTCTAGTCTATACATGTGTAATGTAAATCATTGTGTGGTTTCTCCCACCACTGATTGGGTGGACTGTCAGCAGCTGCTGCAGGTCCTGTTCACTACAGAGGAGAGGGAGCAAATCCTGTTGGAGGCCCGAAAGAATGTTCCTGGCGTAGATGGACAACCAACCCAGCTCCAGAAAGAGATAGATGCCGGATTCCCTCTGAATCATCCCAATTGGGAATACAATTCAGCTGAAGGTAGAGAGAGGTTGATGTATACCTGCATGGGCCGCTCGTGGCAGTCTCAAAGAGACGGAAAGACAGCCCAAACCATATGGACTAAGGTAGAAGGAGAGTAATAGAGAGAGGACAGGCAAGAAGAGGCAAAATTATTAGGACTAGAGCTTTTGGCCGCAGTAAGTAGGGTGAAATGGAAATGCCGAGGGGACAGAGAGGAGAAAATAGAGACAGACTAGGGTACCTAGGCAACTAGGGCCCAAAAAGAATCCCCGACGGTCCTGAACCCCACGACCACTTCTGGCAAAATATCAGTGTGCATACTGTAAAGATAAGGGACACTGGGCTCGAGATTGTCCTAAGAGGGTAAACACCAAGGCTTCAAAAGTCCTGGCCTTGGGGTTGGATGAAGATTAGGGGAGACGGGGCTCGGTCCCCCTCCCCGAGCCTAGGGAAACCCTGACAGTTGAGGGGACCCCTATGGATTTTCGCTAAAGAGACTGAGAATTTTACCTGGACCTCAACGCAGCAGCAGGACTTTGATAAGATCAAACAGGCCCCATTAGAGGCCCCCGCTTTGGCCTTGCCAGAACTGGCTAAGTCTTTTACTTTATACGTGGATGAATGGGTGGGGGTTGCCAGAGGGGTTCTTACCCAACCCCTGGGCCCATGGAAATGGCCAATAGCTTATCTATCTAATAAACTTGATCCTGTGGCCAGTGGCTGGCTATCCTGCCTCAAGGCTATAGCGGTTATAGCTTTACTCCTCAAGGATGCTGATAAGCTAACTTTGGGACAATCAACAACTATAGTAGCCCCTCATTCTCTGAAGAGTAGCCCTCTGACTGCTGGATGACCAATGCACGCATGACCCACTACCAAAGCCTACTGCTGACAGAAAGAGTAACTTTTGCGCCTCCGGATGTCCTGAACCCTGCCACGCTACTGCCCAACTCCGATGACTTGACACCTATACATCGGTGCCGTGATATCCTGGCAGAAGAAACTGGGACTCAAAAGGACCTCACGGATCAGCCATGGCCAGGATGTCCCTGTTGGTACACCAATGGAAGCAGTTTCATGGTAGTAGGTAAAGAGAGAGGGCTGGGTGTGTGGTAGTGGATGGGGCAAAACGGATTATCTGGCCAGTAGCCTTCCAGAGGGTATTTCTGCCCAAAAAGCTGAACTCATCATGCTCATCCAGGCTTTGAGGCTGGCAGAAAATAAATGTATCAATGTCTATACGGACAGCAGGTATGGTTTTGCTACAGCTCATATACACAGGGCCATCTACCAGCAGAGGGGACGATCCCTATCTTCAGCTGAAAGGATATGCAAAAATAAAGAAGAATATTTGAAGCCTATTAGAGGCTATTCATTTTCCAAAGAAACTAGCAATTGTCCATTGCCCTGGGCCACCACGAAAGGGCAGGACGCAATAGCTAGAGGAAACCAGATGGGAAGACTTCAGTGCTAAACAAGCCGCCCAAGGAGCCATGATCCTAACAGTACAGGAGGGACCAAAGGACTTTAAAAGAAATTAGCTTCAAATACACTCCCGAAGGACATGCAGACCATTGAAAAGCTTAAGCTAGCTACAGAATGGACCCCAGAGGGGGGTCCAGAAACCAGAGAAGAAAAATCTATCCTGCCTCAAAGAGAAGGAAAAAGATATGTTACCCAGCTACATCAACGAACCCACTTAGGAGTAAAAAAACTCAAGGACCTTGTCCATGAGTTCAGTATTATGTTATGGGACTATCAGTATATTATCCAGAATGTTTGTCACTAATTGTCAAGCTTGTGCTCTAACAAATACAGGGCACCATACAGGCCCATCCAGGGAAACGACTGAGAGGTGACTGACCGGGTGCCTACTGGGAAGTGGACTTCACTAAAATTAACCTGCTAAATATGGTAATCAAATATCTGCTAGTTTTATAGGATACTTTTTCAGGATGGGTAGAAGCTTTTTCCACCAAGTCTGGAAACAGCTAATAGTAGTGGCTAAAAAATCCTTGAAGAAATCTTCCCAGGTTTGGTGTTCCTAATGGAATGCAGATCAGACAATGGCCCTGCCTTCAGTTGCCCAGGTAAGTCACGGGACTGGCCACTCACTGGGCAATTGATTGGAAATTACATTGTGCTTATGACTGCCAGCAGCTCAGGACAGTAGAAGAGGAAATAGAACTCTAAAAAGACTCCTTGACCAAATTAGCCATTGAGACGGCTGGAAAGACTGGACAACCCTCCTTCCTTTTGCCTTGTTCTGAGTCTGGAACACCCCCAACCGCTTTAAGATAACTCCCTTTGAAATCCTGTTTGGAGGTCCTCCTCCTCTAGTGGAAGTGGGAGGCATAATAGATCCTAATGCTTCTCTTTCTCCACCCCTCCTAGTCCGTCTGAAGGCCCTTGAACTTGTCAGAAAGGGTGCCTGGAAGCAGCTCAAAGAGGCATACACGCCTGGAACTGCTGAGGTACCCCACCCGTTCCAAGTGGGAGACTTGGTCTTGTTTAGATGACACCGCACTAGCAACCTCGAGCCTAGTTGGAAAGGACCCTTCCTTGTGCTCCTGACCAGCCCTACTGCGGTTAAGGTGGAAGGAATCTCTGCCTGGATCCACACTTCCCATGTCAAAGCCGCCCCTCTTGCAGCCCGAGATGGATCCTGGAAACTGGAAAAGACTGATAATCCTCTTAAGCTCGTCAGAGAGTAGGTGCTGTGCAGATTTTAATGCTTCACCAACAATATCAGCGCATAGAGCAAAAAGGGCCTGAAGAAAAGGTACTCCGAGCTTTAGTTCTATGATTAGAACTATGTCCTAGAGAGAGTGGGGAATGAAGGACCCCTGCCCCAAGGTTTTATGCACCCTTAAAATCTGTCTTTAGGAACCATGGTACCGCCATCTTATAAGGCCGCCAAGTCATGTACGCTATAAGCCCTCCCCGCTTCCTCATACCTTGTGGTGCTTAACTGAGTCACGCCGCCTGTGTGTCAAGATAAGGTTCCCCTCCCTGCTTCCTCATACCTTGTGGGTGTTTTTTCCTTTAAAAACTCCTTACCCCAGTCTCTGGGGGTCGATCTCTCTCTGCCCCTTCGTGGGTTACGAGTTCGGCCCCAGTGCACTGGTTTTTCCCAAATAAACCTCGTGTAGTTACAGCAAGAATGGTCTCTGGCTGATTTTTTGGGTGTCGTTCCATCCCGAGATTTGAGTGAGAGCCACCCCAGTTTCTGGGGGTCTTTCAACAAGTCATTGGAAATTATATACCAGATCTTTATTCTAACCAGCCTAGTGTTCTTTCAAGAGTATTATTCAAGAAATGGAACTCTCTTTATAACAAAGTTGACTTTAAGGGACAAAATAATGAAGCCTCAGAGAAGTTTGGATGTCTGTGCCAAGTCCACGTGTGAAAAGTGAGACATTTACAACACAAGGTCTACATAGGCCTGGTTTGGGGTTCTGTACCTATGGTTACAGTAGCCTTTCATGATAGACTTTGGAGAGAGCCATTCTCCAGAAAGGCCAGGAAAGGCTGAGGAGTTGTAAACTCATTCATTTAAAGGTTTATTCTAGAAGGATCCAAAACTTTGGCTAATAAGAAAATGTCTCTAGAACACCAGATGGATGTTTAAATGAGGAGATAAGAAAACAAGTGGTCACATTTTTGTTCCTTCCTGAACTGGCCAGGAATCCATTTCCTTGACTATCTAGAAATTTGTATCTCTAGAAAAGAGCCACTTCCTTAATGTCTCAGTCAATGACAGTGGCATCCATCTAGCAAGCTGTACTTGTCAGGTGCTGGACCTAGCCTTGAGTCATGGGCTTAGTCCAACTCCTACTGCTCACTTAACCACGTGGAGTTTTAAAGGAGGGTTTAATTTAATTATGACACCTGGCTGACCCTCAACTTGGGAGGAGTGTGGCCATGAGGTGTGGATTACAGGGGTTTTTATAAGTACACCGGCCAATTAGAGTTTAACACCACAGTTAGTTACCAATCAAGGGGAACCACACAAAGTATCAAGCCAATTACAGAAGCAAGAGACAGCAGTTAAAGTTACCAATCAAGAGGAAGCACGTGAAGCAAGCAAACCAGTTATTCCTAGAATGACTAAGGAAAAATGGCCTAATGGTATCTGAGAACACTGTCCCTGAGTTTTTATAATCTATTATTTCACTAACCCCTTGTCGGGCTGAACCTATAATGATTGTATAGCATATGCTGACCCTGGGTGGAGGAATACACAGGGTTTTACAGTATCACAAAGGCAAGGGATGACAAATGATCTTGAGTAGATTGAGCTGAAGTCCAAGGACAAGTGCTACCTTTGACCCTGAAGCAAGAACATCTGTGATCTGTGGAGACTGAGGGAGCCCAACTCATTTAAGGGAAATTCCAAGCAGTTCTGTGTGTTGGAAGTTGAGTTTGCTGTGGGAGTAGTTGAGTTGTTTAGCAAAGATAGCTCATTAGAGACTGGTGAACACTTCCGGGAAAGGATTAGTTACATTTTTCAAACTTTTGAAATGAATTTCATGAAAGAATTTGTCAGGGAAAATCCATTCTGGTCAAATGGCTCACTTTACTTTTGAATAGTCACTGTAAGTTTAGGAACTTGTGTAACTTTTTTTCCCCCTTTGGTCTTTTTGAGACACAGTCTCCCTTTAGTCCTAGCTGGCCTGGAGCTCACTCTGTAGACCAGGCTGGCTTTGAACTCACAAAGATCTGCCTGCCCCTGCCTCCTCAGTGCTGGGATTAAAGGTGTGCACCACCACGCCCGGCATGTATCTCATTTTAATGAGACTGCTGGAGAGTTAAAGATGATTGCTCCATAGGTAATATACATCTTGGCCCAGTGTCTTAGCTTGAGGTGATCCAGACCATAAGGTGGTCTAGATAAAATCCATGTGGTTTCTCCATTTTGTTCAGAAATCCATTTTGTCTCTGACCTTGACATAAACCTCTGCTGTGCTAGGATTGAGGGCATGCTGGGACTGAGGGTGTGGGCCACCACACCTGGCTGGAGTAGTCCTAGGCCACAGGATTCAGGAGTGCATCGGGGCCTATTCTCAAGCAGGAAGTCTTAAGGTATGGTGAGATTAGCTAACTAACCACATACTTCTGCTCTTTGGGGTTTTTTGTTGTTGTTGTTTGTTTTTTTAGACAGGGTCTCCCTATAGCCCCAGCTGTCCTGGAACTTGCTCTGTAGACCAGGCTGGCCTTGAACTCACAAAGATCTGCCTGTCTCTGCCTCCCGAGTGCTAGGATTAAAGGCATGCACCACCCTGCCCGGCTTACTTCTGCTCTTTGTAAAATGCTTGATATTGGGCTGGAGAGATGGCCTAGTGGTTAAGAGTGCCAACTGCTCTTGCAGAGGACCAGGGTTTGATCCCCAGCACACACAAGGCAGCTGAGAACCATCTTTAACTCCAGTTCCAGGGGAATCTGACACCCTCTTCTGACCTCCATGGCATTGCACAACATGGGTGCACAAACCTACATGTAGAAAGTATGCTCATACACATTCAAAAATAAAAAAAAANAGATGTTATAAGCCACAGTAAGACCCTGTCATATTTAACAGGGGGGAAAATTGTAATTCATGGATTAACATATCCAAACATGTGTCTATGCTAAAGTAACCTACCATAACTATTAGTGCTGCTTAAATACCTATATATCTAATTGCTTGTTCTTCATTAGTAGGATCGAAAGGTTATTCCTGGACAAACTGTCAGCCCATGAAAGGAAACAGCCAGAATTGACCAGAGTCCAAGTCAACAGCTCCAGAGAGAGGGGACCGTTTTACTTCTCATCCACATGTGCCCCTTTTCTAAGCCTAGGGAACAATCTGCGGAAGAGGGGGCGTGGTAGAATGTAAAGGCTGCGATTGGGGTGAATGGTAAAACTACAGCAATGTAGTCTGACACTCATTTGATCAACTTGATTGAACAAACAACCTGTCACCCCCCACTGGATGGTGGGGCTGTGGGGGGTTGGGCACAACGGCCTGCAGATTGGTTTTGCACGAAGGATGCTTGTACTCATGGATTATCACTTACAGCTAAAAAATGAAAAAAAAAACTGAGAGAAAGATGCAGGACAGTTATGGCAGAATGCATGATCTGGGATGGGGTGAGTGTGGGGGGAAGGGAAAGGGAGGTCAGAGTGCTTTATAACAGCAGTAGGAAGCTAACTAGGATAGTACAGCATCTATGGCTAAAGTAGTTAACAACAATCAAACCTGAACATTTACTGAGGTATTTTTAAAAGTCTAAAAGTGACTTAAAAAGGAACATTTTAGTACCCTGAAATAAATGACATCCTCAAAACCAACCAAGTGAAAACAAAACAGCAAAAGCAAACAAACAAAACTCATGGATCACACAGAACCCGAGCAAGACCAGGCTGACTGGAAAAGATTCATGGGATGCTGTAAAGTCCTCAGCAAATATTTTAGATTTTAGGTATAAGGTAAGAAGTTTGTTCTATGGTCTTCTTTCCCAAGCCCATGTACTTAAACAGTCAGGCAATCTGGTATTTTGGTTATAATACTGACCAGCATGAAATATAGAGGTAGGAGAAAAGGAAGGGAGGAAAGAGGGGAGGGAAGAGGGGAGGAAGGGAGGGAAGAATTATTAGGAAAAACAGAGTGGCAGAATAAATGAGCCCTTGTGTCTAGGCTTTTTTTTATTTTTATGTGTATGAATGTACTGTCTGCATAGGTCTGTGCACCCATGTCGTGCAATGCCGTGGAGGTCAGAAGAGGGTGCTGGATTCCCCTGGGACTGGAGTTAAAGACGGTTCTCAGCTGCCATGTGGCTGCTGGGGATCAAACCCAGGTCCTCTGCAAGAGCAGTTGGCACTCTTAACCGCTAGGCCATCTCTCCAGCCCATGTCTAGGCTTTTATACAAGAATTATCAGGCTCATTCAAAACCTACTGTGCTGGACAGCTTTAGTGTCAAATTGACACACCTGGGTTGAGGGAGAGCCTCAGTTGGGGAATTTCTTCCATTGGACTGGCCTGTGGCCACATCTGTGGGGTATTGTCTTGATTATTGAGCAATGTGGGAGGGCCCAGCCCACTGTGGGCAGTGCCACCCCCAGGCAGTTTACTGTATATTGTATAAGAAAGCAGGTTGAGCATGGGGAGGGGGAGCAAGCCGGTAAGCAGCATTCCTCCATGGCCTGTGCTTCAGCTCCTGCCTCCAGGTTCCTGCCCTGAGTTCCTATGTTGGCCTCCCTCAGTGATGAACTGTGACCCAGGAGGTGTGAGCCAAATAAACCCTTTCCTCCCCACATTGGTATTGGTCAGTGTTTTGCCACAGCAATGGAGAAGCGAACTAGAACACATACTGACTTGGTTTAAATTCTAATAATGTGCTCAGTTCTCTAATAATAAGCTCATTCCTCATGTCCTGTGACATTTAAAACATCTACCTGAAACTGGGTGTGGTAGCTCACACTTTTAATCCCAGCACTCAGGAGGCAGAGGCAGGCAGATCTCTGTGAGTTCAAGGCCAGCCTGCTCCACATAGTGAGTTCCAGGACAGCTGGGGCTACAGGGGGCTCCTGACTAGAGAAGACCAAAAAACATCTACCTGACAAAGACCAGCATGTTATGGAGACTGGTGAATGAGTACTCATGGAGCTGACTAAAGCAAGCTAGGAAACCCAGGTTCAAGAATGTTCTGGTTATGGGAGCTCAGGGAGGCGATACAGATACAACCTAGTGTGTCAGGAAGGGACAACATGAGGACTGTTGCAGGAAGTGCTCTGAAAATGAGGGACCAGGGGCTGAGGGGAATGGGTAGAGAATGTGTTTTGAGATCTGATTGTTTTCCCTTTGTTTTTTTTTTAAATTTTTTTTTAAATTTTTTTTTTATTATTATTTATTTTTGTATGTGTATGAATGTACTATCTGCATGTAGGTTTGTGCACCTGTGTCGTGCAATGCTGTGGAGGTCAGAAGAGAGTGTCGGATTCCCCTGGAACTGAAGTTAAAGATGGTTTTCAGCCACCATATGGGTGCTGGGGATCGAACCCGGGTCCTCTGCAAGAGCAGTTGGCACTCTCAACTGCTAGGCCATCTCTCCAGCCCCTGATTGTTTTCCCTTTGACTTGAGAATTTGAACTTGATGGGCTCCAGAGAGAGAGAAGTCCCATGTTATTGGATCAGAATATGTATCAAAAAACGAAAATATGCAGAGAAAAGAGAGCCTTATGGGCCCTAGTTAAGGAATTAGGACTTGATCCCAAGGCGAGTTGTGTGGAGCAAGGTCTGATGACATGTTGTCCCACTATGGAGTTTGAGTGCATGTAGCCTTCATGTGTAACAGAGAGTTTGTAAAGGAAGCATCTTCAAGAAACATAAACTGTTTCTCCTAATCCAGGAACCAATTTCCATCTTCAGAGATGTGTGCAAGTTTGTCTAAGAACTATCACCTGCTTGTATAAGAACACCAATGTAGGGGCTGGAGAGAGAGCTTAGTGGTTAAGAGCACTGATTGCTCTTGCAGAGGACCTGGGTTTGATCCCCAGCACCCACATGGTAGCTAAGAACCATCTTTAACTCCAGTTCCAGGGGAATCCGACACCTTCTTCTGACCTC